>JAXIUT010016087.1:0-20720 GCA_035586675.1 Eurytoma californica
AATTACTTTATATTTTTATTTATAATGATATTTTTTATTCAAAATATTTTATAAAATTCATCTTTTATATTTATTTTATTTATTTTTTACAAATTGGCGACAGTCATGTCATTAAAGGCATTAAGAGTAGATTATTTTGAAACCGTATTCCGTGAAAACTACTCATACTTACTTACACACATCCGTACAGACATTTTTCAAAAATATCAAAAAAACATCAAAAAATGATAAAAAGTAACTCGAAACAAACTTTTAAGATGTTTAAAAAAAAAAATTTTGTTTACGATTACAAAGCTTCCTCAAGGAGGAAGCAAAATATTGTCACAGTAGTTGACAGATTTTAGTTCGCTCGTATCAGTATATTTTAGCTGGTATCCTTATACATTCGACTTGTTGGAATTGATTTGTCACTTATTTTATAGTTTCGTTACATAAAACCAATTTTTACATTATGAGTAAATAAATTAAATAATCAATTTTAACTATTCATAAAGTGGTACATCGCAATTTACGTAATTGCTAAGTCAGCTTTACCTGACTTAATGACTCGTTTTATGCCTATTTTATCATTATTTCTTTATTTATTTTTAATTACATATATTTAAACACATTTTTTTTTACTTTTGGTATCTAACACTTCTTTCTCATTTATTTTTCTCTTGCAAGGTGTGGTAAATTTCTGAACTAGTATTTTTTGTTTTCTCATTTACTAATTTAATGGGCACAAAATTGTCACAAAAATCATTTTAACACTGAACAAGTGTCTTTCATTATTACTAACACTTCTGCGAATTTTTAGTCTAAACTAGAAGTCTATATGCGCGCTGCGCGCGGTACATGCAGAATGATAAAACGTGATATTTAAAATTTCGTGCCAAATTTCCGTCATAATACGTCACAATTTGTAAGCCAATCAAATTTCAAATATCCACGTCTAACTGACCAATCACAATCAATAGAGGCTTCACTTTTCATCATTCTGTTTTAGTAAGGATATTACTTTTAATTCCGCGAATAACAGCTTATAATTAATTATAAAAAAAATTAGGTACAGAGGAGCCCCAACCATCGCCCCTCTGAAGTGAGATATCAACCAGAAAATCACTGGCCGTAGGCAACACTAAATCAAATATTTATCTATTTGTTTTAGTGCAATTTACGTCCAGCTCGATATATCTCTCCTTTCCCTATCTAAACATTACAAAAAAAAATTAATAAATAGATTACAAAAAATTTAAAAAAAAAGTAATTTACAACAATATTAAAACAAATAGATAAAAAAAAAGTTCTAATATACCCCTGAGATTACCCAATATCGTGCAAAGTACACCATCCATATTTAGTTTGTTCTTAACCCGCTAGAAATTTTATGATTCAGCGTATATCTTTCTCGGTTTGAGTGTCGAAGCGAGGCTTGAGGGCGATTAATTTCGATCACGCGTGTGCTATTCGGGATTCAGGGCGCGAGGCGTTACGCCGCGAGAGTCCGCGGACGATCGGACGCACACAATGGGTTACGAAAGGTCCTTCTCCCTCTCCCCGCCCACGCAGCGCCTCGTGCGTTGAATTCGAAGATCCGACGCGGCCTGGACACGCGGATTTATTTTCCTTATCTCGAAGGACGGTTTCTCCGAATGCGATTTTGAGTACTTCAATACTTTATTCTGTATGGCAGTTTTGTTGGGTGCGGGACATTATATGGGCATTACTGGGGGGGACAGGGAGGTTTTGAATTGCTAAGGGTACGTGAAACTTTTTTTTATGAAGCGAGGGAATCAAACGGATGAATAACAATATGTTGGGAAATAAATTATTTTTATAGATTATACTTGATATTATGTAACTTGTAAGTCATTATTATATTTTGTGATTTATTGTGCAGGAACTCATCATGTGAATATGTCATCATTTCTAAAACATTTTTCATGTTGGTTTAAACATTTTTCTTCGAGACTTCGGACTGTTATTTGTTTTAATTCATCTATCCTTATTCATGAATGCTATTGATGCTATTGATTGACCGTAAGATATCTCAGTCAGCAACTTATTGTTAGGCACTTATATGTATTTTCAATATCTTGTATCTATTTTCTCTTTTAATTTACGATGTCACAATCGTATGGTCATTAAACTAATCATTCATTCAAGCTACAATTGCTTCTTTATTGTTAGTGAATTTTATCTATTATTTTGTGAAATTTAATTTGAAAAAATTCTTCTTCTTGTGTCTTTTCAGTATTTCAATTTTTTATTCTACCGTCTCTTGTTTTCTACATTTTTGTAACAATAACGAAAAATTTTATAATTAATCAATATTTATTTTTTTTATTTTTAGATTATCGACTGAGAAAGTTTTTGAAAATTATGATGCGTTACAGCAGTAAGTGTCCTTTTTCCCTTTATTTTTTCTTTTTTTTTTAATTTATATTATAGTTAACTTACATGTTTCTCTTTTTTGTATCGTTGTGTCGTTGAAAACCTTAATGGAACGTTTAATTTACCTTCCTTGTAACTTTCAGTAAATTTTAAGTAATGAATTAATTTAAATATTTCATACCGGTTGGGTTATAAATTTCACGGCAAAATTTTCTGCAAATATATGCTAACAGATTACCTTTAAAAGATAAAACACTTGTCTCATAAGTAATAGGGAAAATAAGGCCAGAACTACCTATCTTAATTTTGAAAATATATAATAGTGCTACTTTCCTAAGATGTACTTTCAAAATATATGCATGTTATAATAAAACTTTACCTGATTTTTGCTAAATCTTGTATTTCAGTTTTGTTGCATACTATTACAGAAGAGTAGGAAAGATATTATTTACCTTACTAGTTATTAAAAAATCTGCACAAAAAGTACGTAAAACTTGGGTTGTATTTCGCCTCATATATTTTTCTTATTGCGCTTAAAATACTTAATACTTGACTTTTTCACTACTTTGCACTGTTCTCGTAATAGCGGCATTATTCGAGCTGATATCCTTGACATCTTAAAATGCATAATGTAGTTATATTTTTAAATTAGAAGTGCCTTATATTCATCTCGTCTTTCACTCTTTATTGCATCGAATCTCTCCTTTCAGTTATTATTAAATTATAGCTATCTGCATCGCTTCTTACTCCTTACTCTCTTTTGCTCTTTACTTTTCTCTTTCTCCACTTTATTACAATATTTTTCACTTAACTTACTCCACTCGGGTAAATAATGATCAACCTACCGATGTACCATATAAATATTCTTAAGAACTTAACAAATTCTTATTTGTTAAATAAATTTGCTATACATCCTAATACATCGTACACGTAATCTCTATGATTCTTGTTTTTTTTTCTTCGTTTCTTATTCATTGGAAAGGTTATTTTGCTTTTAAGAATAGGCAAGTAATCTACCAAGTAAATTTGAAAAACTTGAAACCGCGTCGACCGACCCTGGTAATCAGAATGGTGCGAGGTGCCAGTGCATTAGGTAACTTGGGGAAATCTTCAAATCGAGTGTCGTGACACGTACGATTGAGGGTCGTGAACGGAATTGGGCCAACGCAACGCAACTCAAATGAAAAACTTTTTTCACCAGCGCTCATTTTTAATATAGAACACCAGACTGTCATATATTAAATTTACGCTTGTTTAAAAAAAACCTAACGTTTTCATCCTCGTGTATTTATTTTCGGGCGAGAGATTAACGAAGTGAGTTTTTAATTTACTTCATTTATGCATTCTTCAAGATCATTAAATTCGTTATTATTTATAAATTAATTTTCAAAAGTTTACATATCATTCGTCATTTCAATTATCTAAAATTTCATTGTACCCATAGCATCTTCAATAATCCTTCTAATTCCTGTTTGGTCAGTATCTTGAAATATTAGAAAAAAAGAACAATAAAAACCATATTTTTATGTATACAATATGCTTTATTCTATAATGCATTATTATTTTATAATGTTTGTATTACCGATGCATAGCTCATTACGTGAATTTTATTCAAGTTGAATATTGTATTTCATCCTACATACTAAACTAATTGTTTATTTTTCTAATAGATATTTCATATAAAATCTATTTTTTTTTTTTGACAAATATTTTTCTCATTCAGATTAATTAAAAAAAAATTAATCCTTTCCATTTTTCTTTTTAGCCTAATAATAATGTATTTAACTACCAAATCTTTTCTTGTTCAATTTAAAAAAAAAATATAAATGTTTAATTAATTTGCTTCATTATTTAAAAAAGTTAGAGAGTTAGTTACTAGATTGAAAGTCAAATAGTTAATGACTACGTCAAATACTTAATGACTAGAATCTTGATTTACATTTTTGAACATTGGTTTAGTTTCTAGCACATCTCCAGAATTTTTAGATCTATATTGTTTTTATTTTCATATTCTATAAATTCCTAAAATTAAAAAAAAATTCCAGAATTATCTGCTTTATTATACAATTTTTGAGAGCTAATTCATACCTTAGTATTTGAATATTCTCCGAATTACTTTCTACTTTCTTCCACTAATTTCAGTGATAGTTTTTCATAAATTTGTAAGAGGTACTGTAGGTAAAACGATATTACTTTACTTTTAGATATTTATATTCACTTTTGGAACTTTTTAAATTAATACTATTTTTTCCACTCGATAAACTTTCCCTTTTCTTTTTAACATATACATCACTGTACTTAACTTCCCAACTGCTTCTTAGAACTTTTGTCATTTAAACTAAACTAATATACTTTAAAATGTACAGTATAAATAATTCCAATAATTTAATTTAAATTACTTTATACTTAATTCATCCTACCAATTTATCTTTAATTTAATCCAAATATTTTATTTTCTGAACGTTGTTTTGTCTTTAGAACAATAATTCAGTAATCCAAGTAACTCCTCTCTGTATAAAAGAAGAACTAAAACAATTTTTTTATATAGTATTTGGTTCATTTTATAAATTTTATTAAACTAATACCTTGCATATCAATTTCCTTTGTACTGCTTTCTCTTTTGTATCCTTACACCTATATTAACTTATTACTTTATTCTTTCTCAGAAAAATTCAAGCCATCTATGTTTTTCTTTGGGGTGTACCTTTCCTTCAGGTATGATGTGCAATTAATAGGTATCTCTGCAAATAACTTGCCAATATTTTCCTTAAATCTAACAGTTTATTACATATTTTAGCGAAACCAATTATATAATCCCATTATGCCTTTCCTACATATTATATTTCAAATAGTTTATTAATAATAAATTTCAAAGGGTCTCAATTATCGCTTTTGTGAAGAGAGATATCAACACTATTTCTACATTATAGTTTCGATAAACCAAACTTTTGTTACTATTAACATGATTTCAATAATTTGTTACTAATTATTCAGTCTTATAATTTTCAAAATCGTAGGAAAAAATATCTTCGTGTAGTATCTATAACATAACTTTTGTAAATTTTCATTCCTTAGCATATAAATAATGTCCTTCGAATTACATCTTTAATTGTAAGAGATATTTTGGGTAAAATCTTAAGACGTGTTTATAATACCTGTACAGTTATACCTAGCGGTCCCTTTAAGTAGAAAAAATCTAAAAAAAAGAATATTTTTATTCAGTCTATTTCATTCATTCATTCATTCATTTTGTAATTTAAAAAGCTAAGAGAAAATTACACAAATGTTTTACTTCACTTTATGATGCGTATAACGTCAAGTATCACAGTACGTTTAGATCTAATTTTTAACCATCCGCTTTTAGTTACTCCGTAGTATATTTGACTAATCAGTTACTCCGTCTGTTTCATTGTATTTGTCTTTGTACGATGGCCTCTTATCGGTTTCTATCTGTGTATAGTATTTATTTATTTTTAATAATAGTATTTATTTATTACCTGTACATGCATTTGACTTTGGTCCCTTATCCTTGTCTCTTTAGCAATACCTTTGGGAAATCACTATTACAGTCAACCCTCTATCTTTGCCTATTGGTACCTCTAACTTCAATTCAGTCTCTGACGTTCTATCATTATTTGACTGTTGACTCTGTGTCTAATGTGACTCTGTGTCCATTTTTATTTGATTCTATCTCTTTCTTCCTTCTTTAAGTCTCTAACACTTTCTTCACTTCTGACCCTGTCAGTCATTCACTGACTCTGTCTCTGTATTTATTACATGTTTGTAGAAAGCTTTGCATAATTAGGAGATTTCAATCAAGGGGGAGCAGGATTTAAGAGAAAACAAGGAAAACGAAAGAATATTTTACTTTTGATAAAATCTTAAAGGTTAATAATAAAATAATAAACAAATTTAATGAGTGGCCTTTACTGCTATAGTAGAGAAATTAATGATTCTTTGCAATAAGACTTCGTAACTTTAAAAATCTAAAAGATAGTGCAGGTGATTAGGATAAAATCCAATAATTGATCAGATCTATCAGATACGGTATCTATGAATCTCAGTCTTCCGTTTCTGTAATCCCATTCAAAGATTATGGTTTTCACGGACAATACTATTTGTACTAAAATCTGTCACACTTTTAGCCATTTTACTCAAACTACAGAATAGAGATATCATTACTTAACAGTTTTAGGTACTTCTAAGCTACAATACCTCATAAAACATATAGTGACATTTACAACTCGTGTTGCCTATACCGTTATTTCGTAGTGTTTCCCTGACACTTTACGACTGAATTTTACGAGGGTTATGGTTTTCATTTACAAAATACTTTTTGTATCAAAATCAGACACTTTTAGTCGTTTTACCTATAATATTACTCTGAATAGGGATAATATTACTTCTCGTCTGGTCATACCAATGCTTATCTCTCGTTCTAAGGATTCTATATTTTAGTTTATTTTTCTAACAATTTAGAAGCTAGTGTACATCATCAGGCTTATATTTAGTTAAGGATTTAGCAGTTTTCAATGTCATTATTACTATAACAACCTATTTTCTGGGGCAAATAAATCCGATTATTTTACTACAACTGCACCTATTTATCAAATCTTTCGACTATTAATATACCATGTTATTGAGGTATATATAAAACCTTTTAAAGCCTATATTTACTGTCATACGAATCTTTTCAAACTCGTACTGTCTATTACCGTACCCTAACACTTATGCCTGCAATTTTACGGAGGTCATGGTTTTTCATTTACAGAATACATTTTGTCTTAAAATCAGAAACACACTTTTAATCGTTTTACCTACAATATTTCTTTGAATAGGGATAATATTACATCTCGTCACCCAATATTAACATCACGCTCTAACGTTTCTATATACTTTAGTTTCGTTTTTTTTTAACAATTTTGACTCTAGTGTACCTCATATTAGACCGATATAGTTCAAGATTCAACGGTCTACCTTGTTATTATTACGATAACAACCTCTTCTATAGGTCAAATAAATCTGGGTCTCAATGCTACTGCACTTACTTATTAAATCTTTTTACTATTAGTATACCGTAACATGAACGTATTTATAAAACCTTTCAAAGCGCATTATATTTTTACTGTTGCAGGGATTTTTACAAAGTCGTATGGTTTATTACCGTACCTTAACACTTCACGCCTGCAATTTTACGGGGGTCATGGTTTTCGTTTGCAAAATACTTTTTGTTTCAAAATCTGACACACCATTTTTAGTAATTTTACCTATAATATTACTCTGAATAGGGATAATATTATTTCTCGTCTGATTATATCCACTATTAACCTCATGCTCTAATGATTCTTCTCTTTACTTTAATTTCGTTTCTTTCGTCTCAGAATCCTGACCATTAAGATTAAAATTTGATGCCCCTGTACGGTTTTATTTTTATTTCATCCATGCCAATTTTTTTATCAGAATTCTCATTTTGAAAATCGTACAAGTTCTATAAATTCTGTTTGAATGGGCTACATTGAAGGATCGTGGTTTACGGACAATAATTCTTATAGTTTCTAATCGTGACACTCATAACTTGTGCCGTTTTTCATACACTATTATTGAATGGAGATAATACTTATTTTCAGTATTTACGCCATGTTAACACTCTAACTCTACTTTGTACTAATATCTCTGCTTTTTAAGTTATTATTTGATTAGGCAAATATTTAGTTCATGATTTAAAGCTGATCAACGTAATTTTTAAATGTAGTAGGAATCTATTTTTATTTAAAAACGCAACTAAATTTAGCAATAAACCATGCAATTATTACCATAATAGTTTACTTTATGGGCAATCATTATTCTTACTTTTATTAATGTAATCAGTAATTATTCCCACGCTTATGTTTTCTTTTTTGGGGCATTTTCAGATGCGTATTTTCCAAAATTCTATGGTTTATTTCACTGACCTGGTCATCGTTATCGGTTAAAAACCTTTCATATATACTCTCTAACCAATATCTGCCACAATTTTAGCCTTTCCAACTAAACTATTACTGAATGGGATACTGTTATTACAGAATATTATCATCACACTCTAACAATCCTTTGAATTATAAACTCGTCGTTTATTTCATTCCGATTTTCATTTTAGTGATTGAGTTGCATGTAGGTCTTAATTCAGTTGCTGTTTATTTTTTCAGAACTTATGAGCACCCACAATTTCAATAACTATTAATTCACATTTTTTATAT
Organism: Eurytoma californica; assembly: GCA_035586675.1. NCBI lineage: Eukaryota > Metazoa > Arthropoda > Insecta > Hymenoptera > Eurytomidae > Eurytoma > Eurytoma californica. The sequence continues at coordinate 8,613 of JAXIUT010016087.1, forward strand.
TTAACGTACCTGAATGAATGTAATTAAATAATGAAAGTATTATTAAGGGAATACTATGGGACCACTGCTCTCTTTCTGATAGTACGTAATATTACCATCACATCCTAATACTTCTTTGTATCAGCCCTAAAGCTAAATAAAAGAATCTGTTTCATATAATAAATTTTATTAAACTGATACAAGCTTTGGAACTAAATTTGCTTAAATTTACTTCAACTCTTCTGTACCCTTATTCCTATATTAATAATTGTAATTCCGGATTTTCAAATATATATAAGAAATTTGTTTTTTTTTTTTCTAGTAGTTAATCGTATATCCCCTCATATTTAGTTTGAAAACTACATCACCCTTAATTGTAATGGTTTAAATACTATATATAATAATATTAAATCACCCAGTTTTGCCTTTGATACATATTATATTACATTTGTAGAAGTTTATTATAAAAAATTAAGTTCAGAGGAGCCCCAACCATCGCTCCTCTGAAGTGAGATATCAACCATCAGATCACTAACCGTGAGCAACAATAAAACGAATGATCTTTCGATTTAGTGTAGCTAACGTTTAGCTCCATATATCTCTCCTTTATTTAACTTTAAATGAGCTTTCAATATTAATTTTAAATATTCCGGCAAAGAATCTGCCGGCAGGAGTAATTAACGGGATGAGTAAGAATATAATTAGGGACAGAAAGCTTGTCAATGACTAAAGACGGAAAAGTTTATAGATTGAAAGTAAAGTGATAAGAGCATAGGATAGAGATTTGAATTTAATAGAAATAATAAGAGTACGAATAAAAAAATAGGGAATAGTAACTGTAAAAACGAAAAACTTACAAAATTCATAATGCACAAATATGGATTAAGCTAAAATACGCAATTCTTGAAGAAGAATAAAGAGTTATAATCGTAAGATAATTCTTATTAAAAGAACTTTTTTTCAATATTTTTCAAAAGAAAAAATACAATTACCAAATTTGCATAGAAGATAAAAATCAAAGAATCTAAAAAATAGTAATAATCTAAAAAAATTTTTTTTTAAACTGATTACAATTAACGTCATTCTCACATTAATGACACACATATCGTGTGCATTCATGTTTCATAATAATAAATATTTATTCTCAAAAGGCACACGTTCAAAAGTTAGGGCTGTATCGCACATTCTCGTCTAGAACAAACCAACAGAAGTTTTAAAGTGATTTAATTGTATGCAGTCGTATTCTAAAAATTAACGCAATGCTATAAGTGGTGATTTTGAAAAAATACATTTAACAATATTCAATAGATTATTTACACAATGCGGAAGTAACATTTAAAAACTAAGGTATATTTAATTAGGCGAAATAAGGTATATTTAATTAAGAAATAAGGTATATTTAATTAAGAAGCTTTGAGATAATGTATCCGTTATACATTTAGAGTTATTTTTGCAACAGAGTGGGTGTGGCAAAGTTTAGTTAACTAAGAGCAAAAAAGAATATTTTTATAGAGTACTGAAGAGTATGTTTAAATGTAAAAGATTTCTTTTAAGTTTAAATGTGAGTGCAAAATGCGGAACATTGTTTACTTGACATTGATTAGATTTTGAATAAGCATTGCCCATTACTTTTTTTATAAAGTTTATAGAATGAAGAGCTGTATAAGAGTGGAGTTTGAAAACTCTGCTAATAAATATGATGCAAATGTAGAAAAACTATTATTAGAATCAAGTATTTTAACAATAGATTAAATTATAAAGCAAATATGTAAATAACAATACACATAACGTAACGCAGGGAAATGCAGACTATCCGTGCAAACAATGAGCGGAGCATATCTATTCGCATATCTAAATCTATTAATTGAAATAAAAAAATATTAAGTGAAGTAAAAGTTGTTTTATCTATCATATAATATTTATAGAAGAAATGTATATTTACAGAATTTAAAAAAATTAATTTCTTTTAATTGTTTAATGTATGCACCCGATTGTACATTAAATGTGTGTCACATTTTTATACGGTTTAAAATAAACAATAAACTTCTCTATCTTACATACTATATTTTTTTCCGGGAAATAGATACGGGGAAAATTTCAATTAACTTTTTTCATTCTTTTTGTAGTCCAGCATATATAGCTATGCAGATAATTTGTTATTCGGACAATATTGAGGGAATGGTCACAAACAAAGTTATTACTTTCACTTTTTATAATTTTAATATTTAGGGGTGGTGTGTGAGGGTTGGAGGTGGGGTGGGTGAATGCTAAATTGCGAATTGCTTTGCCAAAAAGGGTATACCTATATAGCTTATGTCTTTCTCATTGAATTAAATATTTATTTTCATTGTTTTTACTTTTCAACATATTATTCGAAATTGTCCATTCTACTTTCTTATCTAATATTTGCTGATGCTTTATTATTCAGATTCAGATATTTATTTAACCAAATATTATTTATGAACAATTATGGAAATTTGTTTTATTAAGATATTCTGAGTTTTTATGCAAGATTTATAAACCGTATACCATAGATGTAAAAATCAAGATTAAGATTGGTTAAAATTTCAACTACTAAAAATAAGTCATAAATATTTCATTGTTATTGTTAAACCTAATACTTGTCACTTTTTATATTAAAATATTATTTATAACTTTTCAGTCATGGTTTATGGAAAATTATATTTGTAATCTTACTCAAATATGTTGTTCTATACATAATTATATTGCTTTGTTTAAAGATCTGAGATTTTTAAATTTCTTATAATATTTTCTACATTAATTTAACAAATTTATTAGCGTAAGTACCTTTTAACTTAAAGATTCGTGGAGTGCGAATTTGCGTTTAAATATTTTGTTTGTGCTAAGTGATATTTGTTCTACTTTCTATGTTGTGCATGTTTCAATGTAATTTTCTTTTCTTAAATATTATATTCTTACCTATTGCTACTACGGGTATAGTTTAATAATATTTACACGATGCTCGCTTCATTCGCTATCCTTAATTGACTGCACCTCAGTAGTTCTGTTTTTTTTTCTTACTACCTAATTTTAATCTTCAATTAATCTATTACTTTAGTAAGTCTTTATTCTCTCTAACTTTTTGAATTTTCATTGAATTTTTTTCATTACAGGACAAGATACCAGTAGCAATGGTCCTAATACCTCAAAAGAAGAAAAATTCACTGTGGGACACAGGAACTCGATGGAAGACGTAGATTATAGTCAAATAGTAAATATGCATAATAATCAATACAATCCATACTTATATCGTAATTTAAGAAGTCTGGAAGAGATTTAGTTAGAACACATTGCCCAAATGATTGACAATTTTGCCAAGATTCTAGAAAATCTTTAACTATTGTTACTATTGTCGTGGGGTGTTATCTTCGCGAAGAATCGTACCGCTGACTCGAGTAGAAAGTACAAAAGTCTGTCTAAAGGCGAACTACATAATGGGACAGGTATTGCGCACGTGGCTTTTTAAATAAGTTCAAGGCTCCGAGCTCTCCCGTCCCTGGAGCAATGAAATACACATTCTGACCAATTCGATCTACATTTCACTAGTCATATTTTACTAACGCAGTACTACCGAGTCATCAAATCATGTTTTTTTTACTCTTACGAGTTAGTCCCATTATTTTGCCTTGTGATTACGTGTCGTGCAAAGATGAAATATTGATCCTTTCTATTCAACATCAGTTTTTTTAGATTATGCCTTTAGATATTCTAGTATTGTTTCTTTTGATATGCTAATACTTGTTTTCAACTAAACGTTTTTTATTAAACCGTTGTTATTCTGGGGATATTTTACCATTCTCGACAAATGCCTTTACATTTTATTTTTTATTCGCGTTATTTTTTTATTATTTATCTAACATACATTATTCTATTCTGAAATTTACTGAAAATTTTATTTAGAATAAACTTTATTTGTATATAATTACAGAAAGGACCAAACGATGTTGGATGCAATTTGCTAACAAGCAGTACCTCTCCGGACAATGTCAAAGTAAGAATGTTTGATTTAATTTAAAAAAATGAAAAAAGGTTTTAAAGTCTTCTAAAAAATGTAATTGTAATAACAAATGACTAATTTGCATTTTATTTACAATTTTACTGAATTACAATAGGAACAAGGTTTATAATTCTGATACAAAACTTGTTGCTCGCCTTGTAAAGTAATAGTAATAATAAATACTTCAAAAATGTGAAAAATGAATATGAGATCTATGGAAAAAGTAAAATATTATTTCGAATCTCAGGCTTAAAAAGAAAAACTAAAAATTATTGTTGTTGTAATCTATCGGATTGTCTTGATGATGCCGCGCTCCTACTTTGGTCCTAACTATTCATTTCGTTGTTCCTAACTAAATTTGTTGATCATATATAAATTTTCACCTAATCAATTTACTTAGCCGAGATTCGACTTAATAAAAACTTTATCGAGTACTTCATGTAATTTTCCATATTTCTGATTATCTTAAGATTATTATTATTACTGAACCGCCAATGCAACAAATTTTTTTTGTCAAAACGAAGATTATATAAAAAAAAATTAAAAAATATTTATTTAAGTTTATAATAAAAATGAAATTTTAACAAATAGAAAAAATGTGTACCGTGAGAAAATTTAAAAAAAAATATTCGCGATTGTCAGGTTTTACTGGTGTTTACGCGGGACGATAGGCAGTCGGAGGTGCTTGGATTAGCGTGCGAAAGGCTGGGATGGCGGGTGTCAGAGGCTCGGGATGCCGATGAGGCACTCGACCTCCTCCAAACGGACTTTCACGACATCGTCATCGTCGACCGGAGAGGAACGAATTGCCAAAGCGCAGATGAAACGTGCAGGTTCATTTTCATTCATTTTTTATATATTTTCATAAAAAAAGTTATAAAAAAATTATAAAAAAAATTATAAAATATTTAATACTGTTATCACGTTTAAACAAAGTTTTGAGTTTTTTTTATCTGTGATAGATTAACTGCACTACATGTAAAATTTTATTATTTTTTAAAGCTTAAAGTTTTACGTACTTTAAAATGCAACGTTTTATTGATCAAATTATATATCTACTACTTAAAAATACTTTTTCTCATGAAAGTAACCTGTGTCCCAGTAATTTACAACTGAAAAGTTATTCAGTAATATGGATAAGTAATTTAATTTAAAAATATTCTATAATAGTTAATACAATAATTCATATGTTTTTGTTTTGTTTAGGATCATAAAAAATATACATCATCATTGTACCTCTATCATTATGGCTCTCGTTAAAAGATCGTAAGTACCTTAGTCGTTATATACATTGAACAAATTCGTAGATTATATGGAATTTATAAGTTTGTATCTGTGCATCCTTTCAGATTGTTTCTCGCATCGTGTCAAAATGAAACCTTGCACATTCTTGATGCTGGCTACGATAGGGTAATTAATTTATTCTTTCTACCTATATTTACATACCTTACTTTATTATATGCTATACTACTTATTCCATTATACCAAGTCATTTTTCATAATTTCTCAAAATACGGTTTACTTTTAGGGTGTAAGTTCATTTGCCTAAAATCATTGCTGGTTTAATAGAATGTACACTTATGTTTAATGATTTCATTTGGAAAAGAAAATGGTTAATTTAAAGATAAAGATTGAGGCTCGATTATTCAAATGTTGGGGTTTCTATTTGTTTTGATTAACTCATAAAGGACTCCTAAACTTGCTTTGTTAAAATATTTTTAATAATTTTTTGTTATTAATCTGCTGATCAATAGTGACGTTAATTACGATACAATGTAAATTATAATTATCTCTTCATCTTACTTTTTTTACACACCGTCGAATTACATTCATTCAACTGACAAAAGTAATTTGTCACTTTGTTTCTTATTGTGCCAATTAGTATTAATTAGTATTACCATTTATCGCACATGTGTGTTTAATTCTTTATGAAAATACCTGGACCTAATCTAATTTAAATTATGTTAAAATTTATCCTTTGTCCATTGTCGGAACTTCATTGTTTGTGCGGGTTTTCATAAAATAATTAATTTTTTTATGTTTAAATACTATATGCCTGTGACTCTTAGCAAAATTTAATTTTGTATAACACGATTAAATTTACTAGCATAATTTGAAATTCTTTGTACGAAGAAACTAGACTATACCTTATAATGTTATACCCTATTTCTTGAATGAAATATATTGCTAAGAGTTATTAAATTATTACTTTTTATTATGCAGTAATAAATTTGTTTAAATTTTCTATAAATTGTTATACTGTAAGGGGTATGAATAAAAAGTGCAATACTAATTGTTTTTTCCTTTCATCTCTTAACATTGGAAAGCTGCAGCATTTATCATAATTTATCATACTTTCTGGTTATTCAATGTAATTATCCAGCGCGAGAGATGTGGAAATCACTTTCGCGCAAGGGGTAATTAAGGGAACGCAAAAATCGTTTCACGGAATCCGCAGCGGTTAAAAAGTCGCCCGACGCTTTTTTGTTCAAGGCGCTCTTAGAATGCTCGAGCAAGGAGATCCTGATGAACGAGCTAATTGGGATCTACGCGAACGAGGTGCGAGTAAAGTCGCAGCTGGCCGCCGCTCACTCGCTCTACCTCGCCGTACACAGATGCAGAGACATGGTCCACGTGACAAACGATCGACACTTAATTCAGGTATTTTATTTCGTAACTTTGACGGCTGAATTTCTTTTTTAGCGTGTAAGTGCCTGGCTGCGTGCTTTCGAGTGTGCGGGTACGCGAGTGCATGGGGATTTATATGTTTGCATAATCATCGGATACAAGTGGCAGAAAAAATGAATGAAGTTTTAGTGTGCAAATATTTACATTCTGTAAATACTGAATTGCCAAATCGTAAAAAGATATTGAGTTTTTCTTTCCGCAGACGAACATCTGTAATGTACAAAGAGGTGACAAGCAAAAGCTGATATTTTTTAAAAATGTTTCAATTGTTATAATAAAGAAAATGTGTTAGTGCACAATGCAAATGATAAACTTATTGCACAATTGATATCAAAATTACAATGGCAGTCACATAAAAATGAGAAAAAGATTATCGGAAGCTATTCATAAACTTATTATTGCAAAAAAATGATTCTATTTTAAATTAAAATCGTCGTTAATAAAGCTGCGATGATAAGCTATCGGTTTATTCGTAGTTTTATCACTTCGCGTTCCTACTTTCGAGCCTATCCTTTGTTGAAGTTTTATTAAAAATAATAAATAGCCAGTTTAGTGCAATAACAAATTATTAAAATATTCTCACATCAGATATTTTATTTTCATTCTCAGTTCTATTGCATTGTTATCATAATATATTTTATGCAATAAAGTTAGTTCTTGTAAGTTGTATATTGAAATCATTAAAAGTGAGTTAATTTAAAACAAAATGCAAACATCAAACAAATGCATTAATCATTTGCAGTAAACTATAGATAGTGAGAAAAAGAATCATTGATTGTTTTATACAAGTTATATGAATTTACAACGTCACAAACCATGCTTGTTATCGTGTGTGCAAGTGTAAATTGAAAGAGTATGCGTGTACGAATGAATTGTCAGTTCCAAAGTTCGGTTGGAAAGTTTTAATTGGGCTGTTCGTTTGAAAATGTTGAAAAAAAATTTGCAGTTTGCAAACGAGGTGAGCGAGAAATTGCTGGGTTACAAACCGGAGGAGTTGCTCAGCAAAAACATCACCGAGCTGGTTACCTGCGACAATTTCGCTTTAATGAATCAACAGTTACAGAAGGGTCGGGAATTTCACGGTAACATGAACTGCAAGAGAAAATCAAACGAGACCATAATTATAAGCTCGCGGATCGTACCCTTTTGCACCTATGGCAGGTAAATATTATTTAATTTTTCTTTATTTACTTTTAAAGTACCCCTAAATTTTAGTAAGCAACTACGATTTCTTGACCCTTAGCTTATAACATTTTTGTGGCGAGGGGAAGATGTCGAAAAATAGCATTGTTTCCTCTTAACTTTTTCTAAAATTATATTTTTTTTCCTTACTTCCATGTAAGTACCAAAGTAACGTACGACCTTTTCTCACTACTTTAAACGATTTCCCTTTTCTTTACTCTCTTTTTCAGATGCAATTAATTTTTTTTTTTTTCGTTACATAATACGCTTTATACATATCACCAATTTTTTCATAATTATGATATTTCTGAGTCTACATAAATTGTTTATTTCACTTATCCTTTAAATAATCGTAAATACTGTCTAATAAAGTGAATTTTATTCATTCTTATCTTTAAGGGACTTTGATTAATCAATTTAAGTGTTCTTATGTTTATAGGAAACCCACTCATTATATTTACATATTCGATACTGCGTATTTATTGGAAAACGATGAAGTAACATCTGTAATGCCAAATCCGGTGACGCATTTGCGCCCTAGGGGAAGTTCGCACTCACTACGTTCTTTCGATATTGGGTCAGTTGGGAGTGATTGTAAGTACCTTTGTTTAATATTGAAAAAGTATATTCATCCCTTAAGGAAGTAAATTAAAATATTTTCTTATATGTTTTTAATTTAATATATTATATTAAATTATTTTTTTCTCTTAATAATTAATACCGTTATTTCTCTTATATTTTTAAGAGAGAATACTCTAATAGATTTATTTATTTATAATGGTACCTTATTATTCTCTACTTAAATTTATAATATTTTAATATATTCCTACCGGCCATTTGAAAACTTGAAATTACTGCGTGAAGTGTGAACCTAATGCTTTTCAAACATCCACCGATATTTACTAAAATCATATGCGTTTAAAAATTAAATTGCAGTGCAGAGGAGATGCAGCGTAGCAAAATTACATAATTTGCCTCTCGAAGCTCCGATTACGAAGGTCATAACCCTACTGTCCAGTGCTATGTCTGAAGCCGCTAGTCCAGAAGTTGCTATGCAGATCGACAAAGTTTGTATAAATTATTTTGAATCCATTGATTGAAGACGATTGTAAAGAGATGGCGTTTAAAAATCGATTTATAAAATTTATAATATTTTAATAACAATTTTTCATAAAATCTTAAATACACAACTTCATATTATATAATACTTATAAAAAAATTTAAGTGAAAATATTTTTATTATAACTCTTTCTTATAATTAACGTACTCTAAAATGAAATGTGAACCTAAATTTTATCGCATATGTGATGGATGTAAAAAAATTACAACCAACTTAATAACTTGGTAATAGATCAATTGAAATAGACATTTACTTATAAAAAAAAGCCTCAATTATGAAAAAATTTCGATCATTGCATTGAACCGCAAAATAGTGGGTTGATCTGGGGGTAATTGAAAATTGTTAGCTATCGGTTCTTATACTAAAATCCGCGATCCTATTTTTGAACCTAACATTTGCAAATAATTGCTTTACTAATTAAAGCAAAAATAAAGGTGATAAGGACTTGATTAAAGGGAGTTTGTAGGTTCGATGCATTGAAATTTTTATTCAAAAGCTTGAATAACTTATTTTTCTAAGTACCTAACAATAACATTTTATCAATACCAAATAAAGAGTTGGAAAAATTTTATTTTTCTTAAACTGTATGCTTTAAGTTATTCTTAAAAATTTATAAATTTTATTATTTTATAAAATCATTAAAAAAAGAACAGTTTAGCAATAAAATAATTTCTACATTATTTGCACTCCATCTCTTAATCGTCATTAGACATACGGTATCAACTCTCGAATTACAGATGGCTTTAATAATACTGACTTCCAAAGAAACTATTGGTCATCTTTTATAACAAAAGTGAATTAAAATATATATCGAAATTGCAATATTTTCTGTTTAATTTGATTATGAATTAAATTAATTCCTTTGTTTAATTTAACAAAATGTTATCTTAATTTTTAAATTTTTATTTTACTTTAATTATTTCCATTAAAATTAATTTATAAAATTTACATGTAACAAATTCGAATATGGGTATACATATTATACGGATGCCTCTGGTAATACGAGGGTTAAAGTAGCCTTTAATACGAGTAGCTTTCCAGCTTCTCTTTTTAAGCGAGACGAGACTCTCTTCAATGTCTCGCTCTAGGCCATCGAGATATTGAAGACGACCGAGCTGTACACCCCCTACGTCCGTGAGACCGACGAACTGTTCAATGATCCCATAACCTCCGACCTCATCGGGGCCCTTATTTCCGTAAGTATTGTTTAATATATTCAAGTTATATTTAAATGCAAAATAATTCAAGCTATAATCACCTTTTGACTTATAAAGTATTTGGTAATCGACCCTTCAACTTTGTAAATTAATACTGACCACATTCCTTTTTAACATTTTCATTTTCTTATCAATCTTATTGAATTATTGGCCTATAAAGTTTTTTAATCACCCTGCAACTTTGTAAATCGATACTGACCACTTTCCTTTTTTATCATTTTCAATTTGATGCATCAATCTTATTGAACTATTGTCCTAGAAGGTATTTGGTAATGGCCCTATAATTTTGGGAATTGGTATTAACAATATTCATATTTTATCATTTTCAGATCTTTACCTATCTTTCATTTATTATCAACCTTATTGAAATAGAAGTGACCTGTTGATTGAACCAATAGTGGCCTATAAAGAGTTTGGTAATTGCTCCTACAACTTTATAAATTGGCACTGACCTGATTGTATTTGACCCTGCAAATACGTTTCTATCATTTTGATTTTCTTAATGATCTTTCCTATCTATTTTCTTATCCTATTTTAAATTATTTTATTAATCTTGTTCATTGTCTTAATTATACCTACTATAGTATCAATCATTTTCAACGATGAACCGTCCTAATATTTATTTCACTTTTAGACTAGTACGGTATATTACATCTGAACAGTGTCTTAATAAGTACAAGGGCCTATTTATATTATCTAACAATTATGTTTGATAAAATATTGACATTTAACTTTTTAATTTCTAACTTGTAGAAAAAAATATTCCTATTGACTACTTCAATTTTACTTTCCATCTCACATTCTCCTAAATAGATTTTTCAATCGGTTTTGTTAAATACTTTGCTTTGAAAAGTTGCTTGATATTAAAATCAAATGTTTAAAAAAATATATCTTTGTGCAATCGTGAACTTGTCAATACTAATTTTTCACGAACGGAATTAATGTAAAGAATACATTCAGTTCAAATGCAGGTAAGAAAAGATGAAAAATCGTCTTAAAGGTAGTTCAATATTTCATCAATTAGGACTCACGCAAATTTTAAAGCACTCACATTATAGCTTATAATGTTTAAGGGCATATGCACCATAAAAAAAAATGTCTAAAAATCAAATAACTCTCCGTTTATACTTTAAACCCTAAAATTTAGGGAACAATCTCAAGCGAGTTTGTTACGTTTTAGTAGTTAAATGCTAGCAAAGTTCGGGTAGTTAGCATCAACTCAAATAAAGGTTTAAAATAATTTAAGGCGCCGCAGTATTCAAGAGACTCGCGCCGCTCGTCGAACGACTCGTCGGGCCGGGTGCAGGTCCAGAGGATTCTGCATCAGCAGCCGAGCAAACCCTCGGTCAAGAGCCCGAGGGCGCCGCGCGAAATCGAACTACTCCTCGAGACATGTCTGGACTGGGATTTCGATATATTCAGACTCGAAAAATTGTCCGGGAAGCGGTAATAATGCATCCTTATTTTAATTAATTTCCAATTATTTTCTATTCTATATCTGTTGTCTTAGTAGCTTAAGCAGCACATACAGCAGTTTAATAATCAGTTATTTTATAGTTTATGTATCTTAAATATTATACTCGTTCATAAAACTGTTTTTAAGAAACCTATATTTTCATGAATTAGAAATCTCTTTTTTTTTTATACACACTGAGAAAAATGCGTAATAAAAATTACTATAATCCTGATGAAAAGGGTGACCTACTTGACACTTTCAGCAAAAAAATAAAATTTGATATAAATTTTATAATTTTTGTTATAGCCACTTAGAAAAATTACTAACAATAAGTAGATTTGTAAAATTTGAAAGTTTTAAAATTTACACAGCATTGATCAGATATTACTAAAGATTTTAGTAAAATGTACATGTATTTAGTTTCATTCTTAACACTAGGTGGCGACGC
>JAXIUT010016108.1:0-20697 GCA_035586675.1 Eurytoma californica
TAAGACCCATTCAAAAAATTTGTTCATACACTTTTTTGTGTACGATGAACAATGTTTGGAAATTATCTTCATTTGAACTTTTATAAAATATACTTTAATTTCAATTACAACAGTTTAAAAAATAAAATTTTAAAAAAGTCTTTGGTACTTTTCCTGATAAAAATAGTCGATTAAATCCGATTTTTTAATTGAAAATCTTAACATGTAATTCGATTAATTCCTATTAATGTGTATTAAGATTTCCAATTAAGAAATCGGATTTAATCGACTATTTTTACCAGGGTTATATAAAATCTTTCAAAACAAGTTTAATCGTATCTTTAAAAGAAATTCCAACTTTTTTAATATATATGCGTTGCTATGAATATTTTGCTCCCTAGCAAGTATCAATTTATAAATCTCCAATGCGCAGAGATTATTTCAAAAGTGAAAAAATAAACTGTTTAAAAACTGCAATTTAAACTTATAATAACCAAACTACACTTTATTTATGAAATTAGTTTATCACAGATTGTCAGATCACAATTTTATTATATTAACTATTTGATCACAGTTATGTAATCATAAATATGATTTAAGTTTTCCTTGATTTAAATCTTACTGAATTACTGAAATATTAAATATATAAATGCAACAAAATTGATAATTTTGAACATATAGTTAAAAGTTAAATTTTCGTAAAGGTATAATAGGAACTATTTTATGTTCCAATATAGTTTTTAGATATACTATAAAGAATACTTCAAAGCAATAAAAAAATTTTGATTTTTTCGATAAAAATTGATAGAGTTCCCCCTTAATCTTTTTGTATTTATTTTGAATATTTTTATATTTATTTTCAGGGGAACCCAGAGTTAAACGACTATGAGATAAAATCAGTGGAAATGTTGAAAGCGTGCGTGCATGAGTTGAAACTAGACCCACGTAATTACAAACAATAATTATAATTAAATTTTTAAAGAAAATACAGTTAATTTCATATTTCGTATTTTAAGTAAAATTGTGGATTGAATTATATTATTTATGTGTTGAATTTCTAGGTATGCTTTATGATGAAGGCGTCGCAAGAAATCTTAGTCTCGATGCAGAAGCTTGCCTTAAAGCCTGTGTGGACAAAAAATTGGGTCTGGTAAAGTAGTTATTTATTTAAACTATTTAATCATATGTTTGATTGACTACGTACATTATAATGAATTTCTGTTACGCAGTTGAACGAAGATGGAACTTACAATCTTGAACGCATTCTGTCCATTGTAGAAAAAACACCCGAGATGCAAAAAAAAGCTAAGACCAAGTATTATAATAAAATAAAAGGATGCGTTGCGATAGGTAATTAAATTATCAATAGAGTACTTGGTATTTTTTTTTATTAAATAGTTAATATAAAGAAATCACTTATTCTTATGATCGTTTCAGTTGGACAAGAACCTTGCAAATTGGCTGCTTGCGTTCATGGAATGCCGAAATCTGTCTATATGAAAAACGAGTGATGATAATAAATTATGTGTATAACACTTCGATTTATTGCACAACTAATGTAAAAAAAATTTTAATTAATGTTAAAATGTTTAATTAATTAATAAAAAATTTTCTTTTAAATGTTATCTTCTTTTGTTTTATTAATTTTCTATCATTTTTAATAACTATAGTTATTATATATATACCCGAGCGGAAATTGAAAATGTAACAAAATATAAGAAAGTGTTAAAATATCATAAGAGTATTAGTATAAATTTGTAAGATATATCTATAAGTATCATTATGTTGGATTTCGAACATCTTTTACATTTTATTACTTTTTTTACTTTTTGTTACCTTTTCTTTCATTTTATTACAGTTTCTTATATTTTCAAAATTTAAAAAATTTTTGATTATCGGTAAAAAAGATTTTTTTTTTTAAATAATAAAATTTAAATAAATAATGAAAAGAAATTAAAAAAAAATTAAGAAATTGTTGTTAACCGTAATGATATGTTATTAAACTCTGTATATACAAAAACGTAAAAAATGTTACATCTTTTTACTTTATTTTATACTTCTCTGCTCTTTTTTCGAATCCATTTTTTATTACGTTTTATTACGTTTTATTACATTTTCTTACATTTTAAAATTTTCGCCAGGGTAATGAGAAATTTGTTTTTTTTTTAATATAAAAAATAATTTTTTTTATATATAGAAATATAATTTTTTCAATTACTTGAAAAAACATATACAGGTATCAGACACCCGATTATATTTATACCGATTATAGTATTTAATAAATAAATAAATAAATAAGCGAATGTTCCATTAAACGGTTCTCATACTTCTCGTTACTATATATATATATTCCACAAGACCAGTCGTCATGACCTAAAAATGCCTTAATTTGGTTTCAATGGTTACAACTAGATTTTTATCCATCACCCGGGTGGACGCCGGACGGGTCTACCGGATCATAACAACAGGTTATACTTACGTGTGTGTTTATGTCGTGGCTGGACCTTAGTGCCGGACTGCCGGTGTTTATAATATTGATATAATTTTCCTTCCTACTTATGTTATAAAGATATAATTCATTTGAGGTAATTTTACGTTTAGTAGTTTTAATAATGTTACATTTTCATAAATTTTCTTCCTGTTATATGATGTTTATAAAATAAATGAAAATGTAGTTTCATGATCACTGTTCCCTTTTTTACGATTGCTTTATTTACATTTTTGTGTCATTGAATTAAATGCAATAAAAAATTCGATTAGCTAAAAAAGAATTATTTAGGTTTTGTATTTCAATTTTCGTTTGAAAACTCTTTTGAGATCTTAACCTATATTAAAATAAGGCCTTAAAATAATATGGTTATTAAATAAAACTGTATCTGTATTGTTAATTATACGTGTTTTGTTTTCAGATGTAGTGTAATTTATTTAAAAAATACTTCTTTAAGACATGGCAGATAAAATGGACGTGGACAGTCCTTCTAAACAGTCAAATTCTGAACCTGAATATAGGCAAATATAAATATATTTTTATGAAAAAGTTTGTGAATTACTCGTGTATTTTTTAATTTTCTATTTTAGCTTAGTGTATGAGCGTCAAATATGGACAATAATAAACAACACCATAATAGCCCTATTTTCTTCTTTGGGAGATGAAGAAACTTTAACTGTAGGTACCGAAGAAAGTTTATACCAGCTTTTAGACTCATTGCTTTCCAGATTTAAAAACTTGAATATATTGGTACCACAATTGACAAATAATCCTACACCTAAAGATGTTGAAAGGCGGTATACAGGTATAACAAAATAAAATTTATTGTTTCACAGTTGTATATACTATATGTTGACATTTTTTAAATTTATATTGCAGCATTTACCACATGGTTATTTGGAGCAATGTTTTATTTAATAAACATTTCTGTCAGTCCACCTTTGTTAAAAAAGATTATTGATATACAAGTATGTATGGTAAGGATTTTATCTCGACTTAATTTTGATATGCACAATATTATTACAACAGAGTATTTGAATATTCTAGATGGTAAGAATTTTCATAGTATTGAAGTATTTTTGTTTATAAATAATTAAAAAATTATTTTAATATTATTTTCAGAATTGATTTATTCTACCCAGGGTAAATCAAAAAATGATGTATTAAAATTAACTAAATTTGAAGCTGATCAAAATGCTATAGATTATTTAAAGCTTACTCCTTTTCCTGTAGTAATACAATTTAAAGATATTGTATTATTCCAAAAATCAGTCTTAAAGGTTTTTTTTTCAATTCATTTAACTTGTAAAATAATACATATTAAAACACATCTATTTAATTATTTAACTTTATTATTATTAGATTATTACTGAATCTGATGTTTCTGTTTGGCCTACTAAAAGACTTAAAAATCAACTCTTAGAAATTTTAGTTCACTCAGAACCTAGAATAAAACTTAGGGCTTTGGAAGTTTTTACTGAAATGTGTGATTACAATTTGTTGGATGATAGTGTAAGGAATCTTAAACATTTTTAACTTAATTCTTGAGCGAATTTGCCATGAAATACTTATAAACATCATCTTCTATTAATATTTAGGATATACAAGGTGTTTTATTTTATGCTACTGAAATAGTTAAGTCTTTATCAAATTGGAATGAACTGGGTCTGATTTCATTGAAAGAGTGCCAACAAAATTTAACAAATCTATATCATATAGTTTCATTAGTTGACGAACCAATGTATCTTAATTTGAATTTTGAAATTTTATCTGCATTAGTAGATTGTTCTGTTGGTATGTATGTGCATGATGATTTTGGAAATAATTGAGGTTTATTATATTTTTATTATTATTATTATTTATTCATTTATACTTCCATGCTTTTGTTACAGATGATGATAAACTACAAAATGAAATATGTGAAAATATTGTGGAACACATAACGGAAATCTCAATGTTTTTTAAAGAGAAGGAAATTGAAAAATTTGTATTATTTTTCAAAAGATGTCAGGTACATAAATACACATAAAACAGAAAGTTATTGATTTACAGAAAAATATATTGTTTTGTTTATTTTAGGCCTTTATAAAAGTACTTGTGTTTTTTATTATTCATGAAATTGAAAATAATGCATCAGGCATTGCTTCAACCGATATTTGTCAAATGAGCAAGTTGTGGTGTGCATTGAAATGTTGCTTTTATGAAAATTTACAGAGTGAAAGATATGAAGAGACCTTAAAGTTTCTACAATTAACTAATTTACTACATTTTCAATTAACGGAAAATAATATTGAGTTAAGATTAATACATTCAGATGTTGAAGATATATCAACTCAATTGTTAAAAACTCTAGCTGCAAATAATTATCAACAGAATAAATTGATTTTTGAGAATTTTACTCAATTGATTTCACTAAAAGAAGTCAATGCCTCAGACATTCAAAAAATATTACTATTACCTTGGCTTGATACTAATGCTGTATCAAGTAAAATTAATAAAACTCATCTAGCAAAAGCAAAATCATTAGATTCTATAACGAAAGTGAAGTGTCTTAATGCGATTGCTAGGTATGGTACAAGTCGAGATCGTTTAAATATTCTTAACATGTGCATTTGTGGATGTGATATTGAATTAGGAGTAGCAAGTATTTTGTGAGTAGATTTTATTTTACAATATTTTAATAAAAAATGTTATGTAAATGACTCTAAATGTAGTTAAATTTTTTCACGAAAAGAAATTGTCCACTTTTAATTAATGACAAAGACATCAAATTTGATGATATTATGGAAAAAATCCTTATACCTGCATACAATACACAAAAATCTTTACTTCATGAAGCTCTTGCTAATATCATTGGTCCTTTAGCATGTTTAGTTTCGGGAAATGGAACAATTACCAGGTAAAGATTTAAAAATTTAAGCTCTTTTTAGTGATAAAATTCTAATAATTTATGTATAAATCACATGTTTTTCAGAGAATCAAGTAATTTTGAAAAATGGACAATTAAATGTACATCTTGCAATGAATTTAAGGCTTGTGCTGTAAATAATTCAAAATTTATTTCTTCTAAATATGATACATATTTTAACTCATTTTTTGATTTGATAATTTCTGACTCAAAAAATGTTCGACTGAATATTTCTAAAAATATTACTAGATTTTCTAACCATATTGAATCTTTTAACAATAACTCATTGGCACAAAAATGGATTACATACATTAAAGATGAAAATGAAGAAATTCGAAGGAACTTTGGAGAAAAAGTAGGAATTATTTTGAATAATCGCATTCAGTCGTGTAATTTCCGCAAGTCTTTTCAAGATGACATATCAGCAGATTTGATAGAATTTATTAATACTATAATGGACAATCTAGCGAGCATTTTAAACAAAGCATTTGATACTTCAAATCAATCACTCCACCAAACACTAATTCTTACTGCGAAAACTGCAGCTTGGTAAATAAAATAAGCAAATAATAAACAGATAAAATTTTGATAACATTTTATAAAGAAATTATAATTTTTATTTCAGCATACAGTTACCTTTGACTGAGAAAAAAGCTTTAAGTATTTTTATTTTAACTATCTTACATGTAAAATCTACCCCTTTAGCAGTTTCTCTAGCTACTGATGCTTACAAAGAAGTTGCCAATTATCACAACGTTTCTTTAAGAACTATGTATATTCGTTATAAGAGACACTTTTTAAAGGTAGAACTTATATTATATTACAATTTTAATTTATTTTTCAAATGATTCATAATTAAAAACGATAAATCTGCAGATCATAATGACAGTGGCTGTACATAATAGACTTAACAGTGATTACAATATGTCAACAACAGTACACAGAGTTGCTAAGTGTATGGGATTTCAAGGATCGAGACAATTATTGCGTAAAGATGGACATTATGCTGTATGCTTTTTATTACCTTTGATAATAAAGTCACCAAAGGCAATCACTTTATTTCAAGATATCGCTGAATTAATTAATGCAGATGAAAAGAACATGTTTAAAACTTATTTTCAAGTATACGATTTTAATTTTTACTCTTTAATTAAATTTTGTAAATGTTAATATCGTTATAAATGATTGTTTTAATTTTTAGCATATTTGTTGTCGCGTATTTTTATTTGAAAGTGAAAACGATGGCATTGAAATATTTAAGTTAGTTTCTAAAATAACAAACCAAACTATATCTGTATTAATAGCAGATTCTTTTTCGGTAATGATAAATTATTTAAATTAATTTATAATTAGTTGAATCATTTTTTATAATACTGTATTTATGATTTTTCAGCTTATTGTCAGTGAACTCATGTTACATTTTCATAATCAACAAAAGAAGGTCCTTCAATATTTGCAATTCCTCTCCAAATACGATAATCAACAGAATCTTAGTTTTAAATCTCAAAATGAATTTGTAAGTGTAGAATTTTTTAACTTAAGTTATGATAACATTGCTCAATTAATTACTCCTTTACTTTACTTACTATTATAAAGGCTCAGTATTTGAATTCCTTCTTGCATGGAGTACTTGTTTCTTTTGATACAAATCTTGGCAGTAATACTGAAGAAGTGATGCAAAAGTATGCACTTGCTTCATTAACGGAAGTAATACGTTTCATGGGTCCAAACTACATTACTCAATACAAGTACAAGATTTTAGCCACTCTGAGAACTGCTCTCAACTTCACCAGACCAGGTTTTAGAAAATTAGCTTGTGAAGCATGGGATGCTTTTCTTAAAAAGTAATCTGACAGCAAAAATAATTATTTTTTTAACTATATAGTATTCTTGTTTAATTACTAATCGGTTAAACATTTTAGCACATCCATCAAAGAATTAGGGCCCCTACTAGCAACCATATGCATGTCTTTAGTTCCTTTGCTTGAAACTTATCCAAAGGAAACGAATGCAATGCTTAATTATCTGTTAATAAGAAACAAAGAGGCAGTTCAAGAACATATTTCCGATTTGTTTTTCATAAACGATTTAAAGATATCTCCGAATATTTCAACTCGAATAATAAGTCACATCAAACAAACTAAGTATGTAAAATAGAAAAATGTTATTTACAAATACATAATTCAAAAGAACATTGAGTACAATTTTACGAATATATTTGCAGACCAGTAACTGTAGAGGAAAATCTAAAAGTATGGATTAAACGAATAACGCACGATACAGATGAAATTAGATTAAAAGCGCTTTCGCACATGAAACAATTTCTGTCCAAAAATCGGGATGAAATAAATGATCTTATTTTATCCGACATTAACGTTCACCCTTTAATAGTAGATGTAAGTTTGAAAAACGTTGTTATTTAATCAATGTAAAATATATTTATGAACGAAAGAAATAATTTTTTTTCTGTTTAGTTGCTGGACACTTTGATGGCAGGGTGTCAAGACAAAAACGAAGCTGTTTGCATTGCCAGTGGTGATTGTATAGGAGAACTAGGTGCTATTGAACCCAGTTTATTACCAAGAAGAATAATTTCTAGAGGTAAAAGAATAAAAATTAATTGTTCTTGAAATGATGAATAGCATTTTTTTATTTTTTTAATGATCTGTTTTTCAGAGGATTCGACGTTTATTGCTGATATGAATCAAGATTTTGCTTTTGCCTTATTTTGTGAATTAGTCCGAGATTATCAGATACAAAAAAATACTCAGAGCATGGATTGTTTTTCATTAGCCATACAGGTTTTTATATAGATGCTTAATTGGAGCGACCGTTAATGTTGAGCGCAAATAAGGAACTTTTATTTTCAGGAAATATTAAGATCTTATGAAATCTCACCAGGGGGTAAAAATTGTAAATTTTGGAATGACTTATCATCAACAATTCAGCACATGATTTTTCCTTTGTTAACATCACACTACACTATAACAACAGCCAGTAATGATGTAGAATTTCCAAATCCTATATATGGGTAATCTAAAACTTTTATTAATTGCTTTTAATTGTTTACATCAGTTATTAAAGTTTAATTGTTTATTTATACAGTTCAGAATCTGGATCGACTTTTGAAACGTGGGCGTTTAACTGGACAGTCAGTATGTTGAATTGCATAAAAGACAGTACTATTAGTAATGTTCTGAATGCCTGCCGGCCAGCATTCAAGAGAAGCATCAAAATTATGATATTTTGCATTCCATACATTGTCGGTAAGTTCAAAGCAAGATAATTTATGTAAAACGATTATGAAATGATAAAAAGTTGTATATTTTACATTTTTTCGACAAATTTTTCAGCGTACGTGGTAACCAACGGGACGTTGGCAGAAATTAGAAAATTGAGTTCTGAAATGCTCGCAGTTGTTGCAACGAACGAAAAAACGCACCTAGATCCGGAACTTTTACGGCACAGGCCATTGCGTACTCAGAATGATAATTTAAGTACCACTGCAAGAGTATCTGATGAAGCAAGGCGCGTTCGCTGTCTGCAAGTAATAGAAACATACCAATATTTATTCTAATATTCAAAAGAAAAGAGTCAAATTGATCCGTTCCAATAAATTTACACAAAACTATTAAATTATCATTCAAGTTATTCAAGTTTATTAAATTTTAATTATCTTTAATTGTATTTTAATATGATTTTCTTTCAATTTATTGGAATGGGTTTATATACAAATTTTTTATAAATGAGTTATTTGAAAAAAGGTATTTCATTGTAAATGTGCGCAAAAGATTACCTTTTCTGTTTATCTCCCCCCTTATTTATGAATGTTTAAATGAAAATGTAAAAAGAAAATTTTTAATATCTTAATTTATCAAAGTAGATTATTTTATTTTCTAAAGCCAGTTAAAAGCAGACAGTTTTTTATACTGTACTTTATACCAGAGTTGTTTTTGAAATGATTACAAAAAAGAACTAAGAAGTATGTGTAATATTTTTTGTTGAGTACTTATATACACGCCAAGTTTCAAATAAATTGATAAAGGATACCTTGTAAGATTTTCTTACTGGAAATTTGTTATAGAATTTTAACTATTTTAGGTGATTTTTGCAACCCTGGATCATTTACAGAGGTGGTTAAGAGAAAGGAGAAGGGTGCGCGACAGCCAGTACGAAAGAATCCAAAGTAAATATTAATATAAAATTTCTTTCTTTCGAACTTCGATCAATCGATAGATTACAAATTAATTATTTAATTTCTAATAACTTCTAGAGTTTTGCGATGCGTTCCCAAAATTATTACTGGCCAAAGGATGTTATCAGTCCGACGAATATCACAGGGCACTTATTTATCTTGAGCAGCACATGACATCTAGTAAAAAGGGCTTGTCCGAATCGACAGAAGGAGGATTACTAGCTGTATTTAAGATTTTCATTAAATTTTTTTTAAAACAATAGCCACTAAAATAATAATTGTACTATGTTCGTTTCAGAAAATCTATACGCAATTGGAAGAACCCGACGGAGTGTCCGGCATTTTAGTAAGCCAAGAGCAGTTTCCAACTTTACAGCAGCTCGTTTTGGCGCATCAAGTCAACGGCCAATTTCAGGTAATTTCTAATGATATACATCGATTTCTAACGATAACCACAATTCGCTGTTTCATGGATGAACAAATTTAATTATTTTTACTGCAGGATGCGGCAACGTGTTACGAGAGATTGTTACAACAAACGACGCCCAAACCTCAGCATTTACAAGGCATGATTCAATGCTACTATGGATTAGATCAGCCGTTCACTGCAATGAATATTACGAAAGGCGTTTTAAACGACAGGTAAACCATTGATCTAAAACAACCTTTTTTTAAATAACATTTAAATAAATGTTAATAAATTGTGGTACAAACATTTTTAGACCCGAACTGGAAACCTTAATTTGTGACATGGAACCATTCTGGCAGTTAGCTCACTTCGAGAAGCTTGGAAATAACTCGAAAGAAAATATCAAGGTTGACATGCTCGAAGATCTGAAGAACGGTGTGCAGCCCGATATTTTGTCGATAAAAAAGAAATTGGTGTCATTACTGACGAACTCATCGATTTCCGGCGCGTATGAGCAAAGTTACTCGTACATCATGAAGTAAGTTTATAAAAAGTATTTTTTCAAATGCCTATTCTTGCCCACAAACTCATGCAATTTTAATTATCTGTTGAAGGTTGCATATAGTTAATGAATTCGAAAAAGCGTGTACCATGATGTTAGAAGATCGAGAAAATTTGTACAAAATATTTGACGAATGGGAGAAGCGCGATAAGCTGATCAATGCCTCGCGAGGCGCAGAATTCGTCTTGGGAATGCGAAGGGCAATTCTCGATTTGGCTGTGCAGTTGAATAAAAATGCGCAAACGGATAAAAGTACTATCACTGAGGAAATCGGAAAGCTCTGGTTGAAGAGTGCCAAAATTGCAAGAAAGTGAGCAATTAGCAGCTGATTTATTTGTTTATCTATGTAAGCAAAGTAGAAAAAATTGAAATAACTATTTAATTTCTCAGGGCGGGATTGTATCAACAAGCTTACATGTACATTTTATCCGGCAACGATTCTTGTCCGCCGCAAGACTTACTAATTGAACAATCGCAATTGTACTGGCAAAAAGGATCGCACGAGGACGCATTAATAACGCTGCGACGCTGCCTATCAACTTTCTTCAAACCGGTTAATGAGTACAAAAAACTACCTCCTGGCACATTTAGTATTGAAAGGAAGCAATGCGCCAAGGTTTGTAATAATCGTAAAATACATTTTGAATTTATTAACGATAAAGAATAATTTAATAGGCCAAATTGCTGTGGGCAAAATACAACGATGAAACATTGAATGTCGATGCAAATGGAAATATGATACATTATAAAGAAGCTCACGAAGTTTGGAAGAATTGGGAGAAGAGCTGCCTTGCAATAGCTCGGTACTATGAGTCTGTCATTGATAAAATGACTGACGACGAACGGATGTTAACCAGTGGAAGGTGAGCTTGCAAGCTCGGTTTATGCGTAGATAGAAAGACGTACCTTTTTATCGTAAATTTATAATTTTTTTTTTTCTCGTGACGATTTAAAACTCAATTGACTTTGAATTTTTAGAGATATGCAGACACACATTATTAATTACTATGGAAAATCTTTGATGTGTGGCTGCAAATACATTCACCAATCGTTGCCGAGAATGTTGACTGTTTGGCTGAATTATGCCTCTCGAGCTCGAATGCATTCGAGTTCAGACAATGCGATTGCAAAAACATTAAGCCAAATGACGAAAATCATAGGTAAATATTAGTGATTAAAAAAGTTAGTACTAAGTCTAATAGAGGAGACCAGAGTTAAACTGGATAATCTAAACTAGACTGAACTAAAAGAAAATCTCTTTTGAATGATTAACAAAAATCACTAACTATAAAATAAACTAATTTAAGCTATTAGTATGCTTATCTTTCCTAATTTGGTAATAATTTTTGTAATAATTTAACTAGACATGCAGTTATCTTTTCACTTAGAGTTTGCCTGTACATTAATATTATATTTTATAAATGATATTTTTTTTTTTCATTTTAGAGGTGTACATAGAAAGGGTGCCTCTATTTATTTGGCTTACTGCATTCAGTCAACTGGTTTCCAGGATATGTCATCCAAACAGAGAAGTTCAAAACACACTCTTTACTATAATTGTAAAGTTAATAAAAAAATATCCTCAACATTGCTTGTGGATGATGGCATCTGTTTTTAATGTAAGTTTAGCTATTTCATACTGTGCATCTTTGAAGTAGAAGTAAATTTGACTTTTCCTCTATCATTTTAGTCTTCTTATTCCGCAAGACAAAAGTGCTGTAAAGAAATATTAAACAGGGATGCACTCAAAACTGTTGAGATGATAAAATTAATCCAGTGCTTCAATAGATTCTGGGAAAAACTTATTGAACTATCGAATAAGCATATACCTGATGTAAGTATAAATAAAAAATGATTGTTTTAAGGAAAATTGATTTATGTCGAGAAAAATACAATTTTAGAATAGACAAAGTACAACAGTTAACGATCTCTCAAGATCTTTGCCAAAGTTACTAGCAGATTCTGAGTTTGGACCCATAATGATGCCTACTTCTAAATTTAGACAACTCCATTTGCCAATGAAGGGCACTTCAATGGAGCAGCACAATCCATTTCCTATGTAATATGTTCTTTACTCTTTCAATTTAAATAACGTATTTAACCTTACATGCTTAATATTTAAATTGATATTTAGCAAATGGGTATCTATAGTTGGCATTGGTGAAAAAGTTGCTATCATGCCATCGTTGCAACGGCCACGTCGAATAAATTTAAAAGGATCTGATGGAAAATCTTATTTATTCATGTGCAAACCCAAAGACGATTTGCGAAGAGACTTTCGTCTTATGGAATTTAATGACATTGTTAATAAATATCTACAAAAAGATCCAGAATCACGACGTAGGAGATTGTATATTCGAACTTATGTAAATTCAATTCAAAATATTTACATTTAAATACCAAATATTACTTTATTTCTCTAAACAACAGTTTTATGAATTTTTAGAGTGTTGTACCTTTAAACGAAGAATGTGGCTTAATAGAGTGGGTTCCAAATTTGATAGGATACAGAAACATACTCATGAATATGTATAAAGAGCGAAATATGTCAGTTTCTTTACACGAAATAAAGCAGATAACTTGTAGTAAGTGTCTAGATAAGTGTTTAGATATTGTTAAATAGAATAATTTTGTTTCATAATATAAATTAACATATTTTTTCCATTTGACAGATCTCAAAGATTCTCTTGAAAAAAAGAGGCAGGTATTTTTGGAAAAGCTTCTTCCCCGACACCCTCCTGTTCTTGGAGACTGGTTCCATTTTGCTTTTCCAGATCCATATGGCTGGTAAATATATATTTAAATTAAATTAATTGAAAATCAGTATAAAATGTTAATCAAAAACTTCATTTATATCTCAATTAGGTACGAAGCTCGCACAGCCTATATTCGAACCGCGGCTGTTATGTCTATGGTAGGCTACATTTTGGGATTGGGAGACCGTCATGGAGAAAATATATTGATTGACTCTAAATGTGGAGATTGTGTACATGTTGACTTTAATTGTTTATTTAATAGGGTAATATATGCTACTTCTATCTTTTAAAAAGAAATGTATGTACTGATTGGCTAGAATTAACTAAAAATGACTTATTTGTAGGGAGAAACTTTGGAGTGGCCAGAGCGGGTTCCATTCCGATTAACACATAACATGGTACAAGCTATGGGACCACTAAAGTATGAAGGACCATTTAGATTATCTTGCCAAACAACCATGAAAGTTTTAAGAGAGCAAGCTAGTACACTTATAAGTGTTTTAAAACCATTTGTTTATGATCCACTTGTTAGTTGGCATAGAACACAGTTAAATGACGCTGGAGAGAAAACCAATGAAAAAGTAATACTTTTAATACTGCCACTAATGCTCCAATTTTTAATTGCCTCTTTCTTAAATAAAATTTATATTTAAATTTTAGGCTGTAGAACATATAAAAAGTATAGAAGAACGATTAAAAGGTATGGTGGGAGCTCGAACAAAACGGCTAGAAGCTTTGAATTTATATCTCAGCGTTGAAGGACAAGTAAATCATCTGATTTTAGACGCCATAAATGTGGACAATTTGTGTCAAATGTATATTGGTTGGGGAGCTCACTTGTGAGGTTGTTAATGTCAGTATTTGTGTAAATTTTATAATAAATTATTTTTTTACATTTATAAAAATTTCAAAATAGTATATAATTCTAAAAACTAAAAATAAGAAAATTTTCTACTTATAACACAAATTATTTTACAACCTAGCGAACCGAAAATACAACTTTCCGGCCTCGGCCGTTTCGGGAATATTGTCTTTCCGGTCTCCCTAGGCTGTAAAATATCGTACGCACTATGGGAGGGAATAAAGAAAGCCTCAGACCGCATGTTAATCAACCTCGGCTTCGCCTCGGACATCTGAGACATTCTTTATTTTCCCTCCCTACGTACGTAATATACTATATATAAAGACTATTAACTTTATTTATTTTTGATTAAATAAATAAACAAATAAAAAATATAGTTTGTTAAAAAACATTTGTATTTAATATTTTAAAATTAAATTCAGTGATAATAAAATAATTACATACTTAAAAGTACAAATAGATCAGTCGTAATCTACAAGAATCTTTTCACATTATTTCTATTGTTTTAGTAATTGTGACCCACAGTATAATTCGTTCAAATTTATGGACACTTTCTTTCTACTTGACTTTTTCCACTTTCTTCATATTCTTGACTTGATATCCACATTTGTTGGAAAGTACCGATCGATGCTAAAATGGAACCTCCAATCCAGGCTCCAAATCTTCGTTCAGCACATCCATTGGCGCTTATTAATTTAAGCCTCATGCTGGATGGTATCCTCATTGATAGATCTCTGTTTAATCGCTCAGGAAATCCCTAAAAATTGACAATTCTCAATTAGATTAAATATTTCTGAATGATTTTTGCTTCTCGTAAAGTAATGCAACATAACGTAATAAACAAATTTTAAAATAATAGTACCTGAATAAATGAATTGCCACCAGTTACAACAACACTACCATAAAGTGCAGGCCGAACATCAACATCACACATGCCTACACTTGTAGTGACTATGTGACCAACTCCAAGCATTGTATTACCAACCATTCCACGCATTTGTACCATACTGGGGTCAAATAAGGCTTCGGGTATGCGAAATCGTTCACAACCAAAATCTTCTCGGAACCCAGTCGGAAATTCATAAGGAACTGCTGGAATGGTCGTAACTATTTTTTCATCATAAGGAGTTTCAGATACTTGCAGACACGTTGCTTGGAAATCTTGAATAAGCTTTTTCACCATATAATTATGCCACGATTTAGTCACTTCTGGTAGATTTTTCTTTTTAACCCATCTAGGTTTGTCATGATCTTTAACAACCTCTTTACTTCCAATCATATATGCCGGAGAAAGATCTATGTCATTTTCCTAAATAATAGCAAAACGATTAACTTACAGTAAAGTTCATGTTAAATACAAAGTAACAAATATAACTTGTTAATTAAAATAAAGATTATCTTGCTTACCTCTAAAAACTTTTTACATTGCATAGAAATATAGTCTCCACCTAGGGGTGATTTTACAATAGCTTGAGTTAACACAAAACCGTCCTGTACAGGTATGGCGGAAGTATGTGTTGCTCCACTGTCCACAACAATTCCAGTTGCCCTACCATTAGCAAAAGCTGCTAGTACTGCATTTTTTACAAGAAAATATGCTGGAACATTGTATTTCTCAAACATTAATTCTGTTAACTTCTCTCTTTTATTTCTGACGTTCCAAGGAGACTCGGAAAATAATACTGGATGATATTCAGCGTCAGACTGAATAATTTTTGAATACGTATAATCTAAAACCTATTAACAAAGAGAAATATACTTAAAAATATATTTTTAATAATAAATTGAAATTAAGAGTGAATATAAAATTACCTTTTCAAAATAGTCCCAATCTTCTATCATACCATCTTTCATATAATTATTCACCTCCATTCCCTTCCGAGGCACATGTAGGATTGTGGTATCGATGTAATATTTTGGAGTACTTTGCGTTATATTGCTGTCCGGCTTCTTGTCATCAACATCCATCGGTTCAACTTTAGTTGCATTGCAATTTGCATCTTCACCAATGCCTACCACTGCTGGAATTTCTGCTTTTGGAGTGTCCTCCTGTGCATATCCAACCCTTAACGAATGGTGGCCCAAGTCAAAAACAAGGGCACCAATCTCGTCTCCACCGTACAGCATGTTCGACATGGTTAATCAATGTGATCTGCATAAACAATGTAAGCGATATTAATTAAATTTGTTAAATCAAATGCTTCGAAGGCTTTTATTTAAAGTAAGAACAGGCTTCGGCTGCTCGGCATCCGTCATGAAGCTATACTAAAACCACCTGAAACTATACATTGTACCGGGGTGGTGGCGCTAGTGAAAATTTTCAGAACTGTCCGCCATATTGTTTATTTTTGTAGGCGTCCTTTTTTGAGCGTCTATACTCTATACTGGCATTTACGTTGTAAACGTATCTCCGCGTAAAATACGTATCAAGCGCGGGGCGTTTGAATTCTCGCCGCGAATTTTTTTAGTTATGTAGGAAGGATTTAATAATTAAATTACATTTGAATATAAAATAGTATATCCTAAGTAGAAGAACAGAAATTATAAGATCGAAATATGAAAAGTATCGAATATTTCTAAGTTAAGGGGGTCATGTACCTAAAACAATTTTTTTATAAAACCACCTACAAAAATAAAATTATAAGTATTGATTGATGAACTTTGATAATAATATCTTAAAAATATATTAAATTTTTAATAAAATGGACCCAAACTGCGGTCCGTAAGGTCATTTTATCTTATGTTATGTTAATTTCAAAATTTTGTCGGCGTAATCTGCAGCATCAACCAATTGATCAATTTTGATGATGTTTAGCTTATAAATTGTTGCAAATTAATTTCATTTGTGCCTGAAGAGTTGTATCAGTTGAAATTATTTGAATAAATATCTCAAAATGTACAAAACCTACCTATTTTATGAATTTATACAGATTGTTAAATATTTGAAATACTTACTCTAATAATTTCAACTGATACAACTTTTCAAGCACAAATGACATTAATTTTCAACAATTTAAGTCAAACTTCATAAAAATTGATCAATTGGTTGATGCTGCAGGTTACACCAACGACAACATTTTGAAATAAGCATAACATAACATAAAATGACTTTAAGGACCTCGGTTTGGGTCCATTTTATTAAAAATTTAATATATTTTCAAGATATTATTATCAAAGTTTATTAATACTTATAATTTTATTTTTGTAGGTGATTTTATAAAAAAATTCTTCTAGGTATATGACCCCCTTAAATATTGAAATATTACAAGATTCGAATATTTCTAAATTAAATATTAAAATATATTACAAGATGCTAATATTTCTAATGGCTTGCCTGTAGAAGTTGCTGCTTTGTCAAAATTTCGGCACGCTTAGGAGACGATCCGTCCTGTAGGGAGCCAAAACTCGAAGTATTATTATAACGAACGCTTGCATGTAGAGTCCCCTCCGGCCGGGCTCTACCTGCGAGGATAGAGTACTGAAATGTTTTTCTCTATAGCCGTAGGTAAAATCGTGCAGGCGTCGGTCGGCTGAGACTTATGGGCACTGCTCCACCCATGTCGGCCGAGCGTCGAACTCTAGGGGCTGATTATATTGCTTCCTAAAAGCTGCTTGGAAACTTTTTCTCTAATAAATCAACGAATATTATTTATTACATTTCTTTAATATTTTTTAAAAATTCACAAAATTTTGCGCAGGCAAATCATCGATAATTCAAACCACATACATCATTCAATCTTGTGAACATTTGAGAGCATATTTAGTTTTGTTGGGCATTTTCTACTTTTTATAGTTTATCTGTAATCTTTAATTTTGTTGCGATTAAAAGACGATAATAATTATATAATTATATAGCAAAAACTATTAAAGTCGAAAAATTATCAAAATAAGTTCGTATTCTTCACATCTCTTACAAAAAGGTCCCACATCCGATACCACTAAAAGACTACATGCGGTACAACATAATTACTCCATTATACTACATAAAGTCTTGTAGGATTTATGTAGTTGTCCGTACTACAAGACTTATGTAATAATTTCGCGGTCAAAAAAGTACGGTACAAAATTTCTGTAGGTTTTTATGTAGTACTAAAGTAGTTCTAAATTACTACATTAAAACCTATAGAAATCGTACTTTTTTGACCTAAAAATTATGACATAAGTCCTGTAGTACCTACATACATCCTACAAGATTTCATATAGTATAATGGAGTAATTATGTTGTACCGCATGTAGTCTTTTAGTGGTATCGGATGTGGGACCTTTTTGTAAGGGATTTGTTGTTAATGTTTGTAATAAAGGATTTTCGACATAAATTTTAATAGCAATTAAAACATTGTAATTTTCAGTATATTTTTTCATTGACTCAATTATCGGGCCATATTGCAAACCATATATTGACGTCCGACCCCATAGTTGTTTGATTGCCAATTGTTTATGATAGGTAGAACCTCATCGTCGGCTAACCTTATCATCGAGTTTTTGTATTGCTTGAATCGTGAAGCTTGTACATACTTATATGCACTGGAGCGCAGCGATGTGTTTTATAAAAAGACTTATATCGGAGCAAACATTTCACTGACCGAATCGTTAGAAGTTCGAATTTCGACAGAACGGAATATCATGTGATTGCAGACGAGGAGTCGCACTGTAAGGAAGTAAGATTGACATTGTCAAAACTTATCCACGTTTTTTTCTACTGGCATTTGATCGGCAAGTCCGTATTTTTAAGATTTTTTGAACGCTATCGCGCAGGGTGAAAGACGTATATTTTAAAAGAATAGAATTATAATTGTGTTTAGGTGTACGTGTTTCACAGAATTGTGTTCAATGACAATGAAAAATAAATGCACAAAGTGACTTAAATAAATGTTTCATTTATGATTAAAAAGTACTAAAATTTGGACCATTCATTACATAAAAAAATAAGTGCTGTACAAAAATATATCTTTAAATTCATCTAGATGACTTGATTACGGTAAAGTATGACATCGATGTTTTCATCACCTACAAAAAAAGGAAATAGTGAGTCTGTCGGGTACTCTCAACATATACAATTTTGAGAAAAAATAATGAATTTTTAAAATACATTACTGATGTGAAATTTGGTAAAGACATAATTAAAAATTTCGCAGTAAGCGGAAACGGTTTTAAGCTGCGCATTATCATAATAGCCACAATCTTGCGTGTGCGTTTTGACGATGTGTACCATCCTGAATTGTATCTGTAAATAGATCATTTACGCGAGCATAAATGATTCTTTTAAATTTACTGTCGTTAATATTGAATTAAAAATATTACAT
Source organism: Eurytoma californica (assembly GCA_035586675.1). NCBI lineage: Eukaryota > Metazoa > Arthropoda > Insecta > Hymenoptera > Eurytomidae > Eurytoma > Eurytoma californica. The sequence continues at coordinate 19,463 of JAXIUT010016108.1, forward strand.
TGAATCATTAATGGCAAGCGTTTGATTCAATAAATTTTCTCCTTGTAGGCTATAGTAAAACAGGTGAAACATTTGTGCACCTGTGAATATGCCGAACCTTATCATATTGTAAAGTTGGCCCCAATTTAATATAGTCTAAAATAAATCAGACGAAATAATTAATTAAAAAAGTATGGGTATAAGTGGTATAGTTACCAAAACGCCACTAAAACTCATGATGACCATGTTTAAGCCCATAAGAAAAAAGAATGAATCTGTGTAGGTATCGTTAATATTTTCGCAGTATCTGATACCAAAAGTTTTTTTATCGTTAAATTTAAAATTCGTTATATTTCATTATAGTTTAGATCAAGAAAAAAGTAAATACAAGGGGAAATGTTTATAAACAATTATGATTAAAGTTTGATTTACTAAAAGAATTTACAAAAACTTTACTATTTTCTTGGTACATCATAGTTATGATTTAAAAGATAAGTAATACGAACTTTAAAATTTTATTGTGTTGTATAGCACAGCCAACTATTTTATTGTATCCATCATTAACTGATTTTTCAGAAAATTTAACATTTGTTTTGATGCTTCTAATTCGGTGTCTAAAAATATTAGATACAAAATTAATACTTTACCAGCCATTCCACCCAAAGAAATGAAATAGTTACTTTTCATAGTGTGCGTAAATTAGTGCGTAAAGTACGTTTACGCATTCTTACGAATTATTTGGGGACTAGTTTTAGACACTGTATCAAAAAATCATGTTCGGGGCACGTGCGTAATTGATTCTCGTTCGTGGGTGATTATCGCGAGAATCAATTTTTACGCACTTGTATCGAAATAGTTATTCTACTAGGGCGTAAAAACACTTTACGCACGATCGCTATCGAAGAGGGCGGAAACGTTAGGGACTATGGGATATATAACCGATTTTCTTAGTTATTTACCTGAGAAAAAAAGAATTTCAGATTAAAAATTATATTTATGTTATATATCAATAGTATATAACATTTTTTACTCATTTCTATCCAGCTGGAATCATAATTCCATCTGGAAACTGAGATATGAGTTGTCGAATATTCTTTTCTTTCACGACAACTCCAGACGACAATTTTTAATCAATTTAAATGAGGTTTAGCTTAAAATGTTTGCTATTAATATCATTTGGGGCCAACGCTATTTGCTAAGGATAATAAATTTATTTCTATTTTAGAGCAAAGCAAATATGTAAAAAAAATGGCATT
>JAXIUT010016119.1:0-20697 GCA_035586675.1 Eurytoma californica
CACGCACACGCACACGCACACGCACACGCACACGCACACGCACACGCACACGCACACGCACACGCACACGCACACGCTAGATTGTCCTGTTATTAATGAGCGATATAAAAAAAAACACTTTTCTATAAAAAGAACCGTGCCCAAAGCCGGAAGTTCGTGAGAAAAAAATAAAAACGCGTAATGAGAACGGTAGATAGGAGGAAGACGCACGAGCGTGGCACGGAAAGCTTGAAACAAATCCAGCTTAAGGCGGGGAGCTTTCTCACCCACTAATTATCTTTCTCTCCCAGTCGAGATGAGAGAGCGAAGCTTCACTGTCAGCCGCACTATCCTCGCGCGTCGCGGCTAAGTTTGCCTTTTTTCTTTTTCTGAAATTGTAGCGGCGCAGCAGTCGCGAAAGCCACCGCGAAAGTAATACCGCGAACCCGGAGTTGAAAATTACCAAACGAGCAACATTTTTGCTTCTTCAGTTTTCACTTTGACTAACGTAAATTGTAGTACTCGGTATATATTTAGTTTAATATATGGTGAAATACATTTTGATTGGAATTGAGGAAAATGTAGCGTAAAAAAAAGATTATTAGAAAATTGATTCACTGTTAGTTAAATAACGTTCATGTTTAAATTTTAGATGATAATATTGAATTATGTAATTAATATTAAATAATGAATTTGTTGTATATGATTTTAATGATTAATATTTCTTTGATAATTATTGCATAATCGAATGATTCGATATGGGTAGGTATGTTAGCATTGACTTAATTAAAATTGAAGGACTAAAATTTTAAGGATGAAAATTTGAATTAATTTTATTTGTCGAAGAATAAAAAAGAAAAACCAATAACTACAGAAAAATAAAAGTCTCAAGAGCCAATAACAGAGAAAGTGAATTCACTTATTTATTTAAGAAAAGCTTGTGACTTTGATTGTTATGTATCAACAAGATTTCATTTTCTTTAATCTCAAAGCTTCTCAGGTAAATTTTACTGTAAAAAAAGTCACTTTTGTCATTTTGATTTTTATAAAAGAAGCATAAAACATAATTTCGAATGACATTAAACTTATATTACTTAATATATTTTTCTTACTTTTTTCAATAATAATTTAAATAACAAATAAACCATTACGAGATTATTATAATATAGTAGCAATAATTACTTTATTTTTTTCTCTACAACAAAGTAAGTTTCAAACTCGACGTTCAATTCCAGTAAAAAAATGTCGAGTAGCGATAAGGACTCCCGGGTGAAAGGAGAGAAATATAAATCCCTTAAAAAAAAGGAGATATCCTCTTATAGAGATCAGCACCATAGCTCAGCCGCTTTGTTTCAGAAGAACACCCAGCAGCGATGCATCACGGTGGCGGGGACAGAATGGCCGGCCGACTACTCCCGGTGGTGCTCCTCCTCAGGATGATATTCTAGTCAGCTTAATCTGACTGGCGGGGTACCGTCGGCGCGCCGTCTTCTCTCCTTCCTCCTTCGGCCGTCCCGGCCCGGGTCATCGGCTCCCACCCCCGCCCCACCCCTTCCGCCGGCGCATCGGGAAAACGTCACTTGTCGCGCGAGCTGCGCTTGCACGCGCTCGAGAAAAAGGAGGAGGAAGCGGCGAGTGCACTCGAGAGTCGAGGACTCGGAATCGCAATATCCACCGCCCCCCCATCCTCCTTCTACTCGGCGCGCGCCTACGCGCGTGTGTACATATATGTATGGGTGTGTGTGTGTGTGTGGGTGGCGCGCAGCGGGGGTGTGCGACCTTTGCTCCCGATCTCCTCGCGGGCCTCCCGCTGCGCTTTTCTCGCGGATGTACGCGAGAGTCGCGCGACACGCCGGCACAATCGCGCGCGCGAGCCTAGCACCGTATACGTCGGTGTACGTAACTCGCGGAGACTTTTTTTACATTAGAGAATACGATGTATACCTGTGACGACTACTCGCGGGCGCCCAGAGTGCGACTTACTTTTATTCCTTATGTACGCTCGCAATTTACACGGGATCAAGTGTTTTTATTGGATACGCCGGCGAATGGTATACCGTCAGGTTTGCGGGTCTCTCTTGTCTTTCGTTGAGACGGTATGGTATGCGGAACGTAAGAAGAGTGTACCAGAGACTAATGCAAATTGAAAAGCAAAGCGAAAAAATTTGTCTGTTTTCAGAGACGCCACTGTGATATCTTTATGTTTATGACGGCAAACCTGATGTTCGTTTACCACATTGTCTCAGGTTTAAGGTCTTTTGAAGGTCATATTTGTTATTTAGATAACAAGTTTATGTTTGACTTGAGATTTTGAAAGAGCGGAAAATTTTACGCTGATATATGCTTCTTGAACTTCTTTTTTTACGCGAACTTTGAAGATTACACGAAGGTTAAGAACTTTTGGTAATGTGCAAGGCACAAAAAATATGCTCCCAGCACCTTATTTTTGACGTCGCTAAACGTGAATTCTACGTCAGAATAATCCTAGTACTGATCAGTTTTTTTTTTCAGAACCTGAATATTCCTAGAGAAACCCCGGAAGTAATAAATTTGACCTTAAAATGACCTTTAACCTGATGTGATAGAGAGTAATGGTCGCGGGATTCGCGTTTAGCGACCCCAAAAAACATAAACGTATTATAGTTGCGTCTCTTTTAGCGGACAACTTTTTGGTTCTGTATGCCCGTTTTATTAAAATTCTGAATATTATTTATTGTTTGTAATTTTTTTTACTTAATCGATCGCAACGTAGATCCTAATGTGTATTCTGTAAATATTTTCACGAAATTATAGTTAATTTATTCATGGTAATGAATAAATATACGTATAATTTTTTATAGAATTAATGTTGTATATTTTAAAATCCTTGTCGAATTGAATGTTTCGCTTTTTCCATCGTATCTAAACAACAGTACGTAAGTGAATATCCAATCATTTGTTTTCATCAGTTAATTCTTCACAACGATTCACTTTTCAGAATAGATCGCACAAGCACTAAACTAACTGTTAAAGAGTGACATTTGATTAAACAAGGATAACATCACTTTTTATCGGATTTTTTTAACTTTTGTAATATAAATAGGAAACTCAATAAACTCGTAGTAATCAATGAAAAAATATTATTTAGAAAATTGAGAATATCGAACTGATGTGTATTTTGTTAATTGAGCGTTATTAATGCGCATGTTGTATATAAAACACTCCACTGTAAATAAAACTCATTCAAAAAATAAAAATTTTCTTAGAATAAAGGTATGAGGAAAAAGGCACGAAATTTTAAAAGAAAACGTGACAAAAAAATGATATTGGAAATAAGAAATATCAGTGTTCTTTTAGAAGTAAAAGTGAATGCTTTATTGATTGAATATCGACTAAACATTTTGTAAAGATTGTAATTATTAAAGATAATTGTATTTATATCAATAAATTTATTGTACTAGAAAAATGTAATGATCTTCTGTTGACCGGTTCGATAGATCTGTATAAATTCTAAGTCATTTATTAAAAACTTGTTTGTTATTTCAACTGTTAGTTCTCATTTCTTACACAACACTTTAATATTATGATTACTTTAATTTTCATTTTAAAATACTAGTTAATTTGAGCGCGCTTTGCGCGCCTAGTTATTCGCGCAACTCTTTTAACCTCATTATTTGTTTATGAATTTGTTGATCGTTATTCATCTATCATATCGAAAACGTTTCGACTTCGAATTTCGATAAAGATCGATTATTCGCCTATTATTTTTGGAGTATAGAAAAATATTATTTATTTTTAAATTCTAATCGATAAATAATTTAAAAAAATATAACAAACTAATTTTCCCTTCCCAATTCAATAGAATTTCATTTTTCATTACTTTACAAATTTATCTTTTTTAGTACACAAGGCAGTATACCCAGCGTGATAAATCACCCGGTAAGTATTCTATAAACAAAAGAAAAATGTTACACTTTGTTGAAAGGAAAGCGAAACGGCCGGAGGAAGAAGTCATAAAAAAGTTCCTATACAACTTTGATGAAATATGTTAACGTTCGGTGTCGCCGGAGATCCAGCGTAGACCGGGAGCGGCTGGACCGTATACACATTTAACGAGTTCATTTTCGCGGAGGCGACAAGACGGCGACGTTACAAGTTTCGCGCGGGGGGCTTTATTTTCGTTTAAGGGGCCGTGCGCAGGACCGCGTAAAAACGCCTTCCTCGCAAAGTGCCCGAGTGTGCCCGTCCGCCGCGGGTGGCCCACCCCGTGAAAGGGACGTTAAAGCGAGTGCGACCCGCCGCTTGTACACACACCTCCGCTCAAGTGTATCGGCCGATGCTTAAACCCTTTTACCGGGGCTGTACGACGCGTAGCTCAGGGCGTGGCTAACGCGCGTCAGAGAAACGACGCGCCGACAGCCCCGACCCGCTCTCCGAGTCGCGCTCTCGTGATTGGAATATACAGAGGCACTCTTCAGACGTCTAACCAAGAGAGCTTCGGAGCGAGCTTTTTATGAAAATTTACCGGGCTCGAATATATCGCTGCGTTTATCAGGGAACGCCTCTTTGATGCGAACGGCGACGCAGTTTCTTCTGCGCTTTGTTGAGGGATTTTTATTTCGAAGTAAATTTTTATTGCTTTCTAGGATCTTTTTTCTTTTAGTTACTCATTTGCAAGGATACGTCGATGGAGTTCAGAGGAGTAGATTGATTATTTTTGCGAAAATGTGGAGCACGATTTTAGTTAAAACTTTTAGGAGCTGTCATACCCCGTTACTTTGCTTGATGAAACATCAAACGAGTTATTGAGAAATTTTAAATAACTTGCTGCTGATGAAAAATTCATCTCCACCGTAGATTAAATGTTAATATTCTCAGAGCAGCTCATTTAAAATTGATAACCTTAGAGGGTAGAATTAAACTTTTCGCTGGAATGCATTTAGTTATTCCCGCAGAATATAACAAATAGTCGCAAAACATCATTTCTGTAGAATGAAAATTTGTAGATCGTGATAATCAGTAATAGTACATTGCGTAACAAGAGGAGAAAATTAGGTTTTTCCAAGTGTAGATGGCTACATACAACTCACTAGAGTCTAAAATAGTTCATTTCTTGTATTACACGCCGTATTTTTTCGACGAGTATATTTTCGAAAGAATCTTTTTCGTGCTAGAAAGGTGGATAGATGATCGTAGATTTCACTCGTTTACAATGTACTTCTAAAGGTCTCCTCGCTCGATCTCAAAGTTTAGATAACACTTGAACTGCTCGATTTTCTAAAGTGCTTTCTGTCGTGAAAAGAGGTCAATTTCATGCCTGAGTTAGAAAAATAGTTCACCATGTCACAAAGGAATAAAGTCAAGGATTATTCCCGTGGGTTAATTTACTATCAGTGAGTAAACTTCCAAGGGAATAATCAACTTTATTCCCCTGTTGCACATAGTGTTTCATTTTCAACTCAACTGTAAACCAATTTTGTAGATCCGGTAAGAGAAACTACTAATCTAATTACTATTGATAGTATTAATTAAATTTTTTGTGTTGTTTATTTAAAAATAAATTCTAATAAAAATTTTTTATAGCTCAATTAATAACAAATTTTCTGCAATAAAATAAATTCAAGAGAATAAAATCATTCTTTTGTCCCGCATTTCGATTCAATAAAGTAGCCTTTACAGGTGAGTCGGGATGACTATTTATAAATAAAAATTAAAAATTTCATTTTCATTTATTTAAAATATAATTAAATGAATTAATTAATTCCGCTTACAAATAATTCGAGCAGTAAAGGAAACTAGCGAAATCATAGCAAAGATTACAAGTACAGGTGAGAAAGAGGAGAAGAGAAGAGAACAAAAAAGCCAGCGCGATGTCCAAAGTTTTCACTTCGCAGCAAGCGAAACAGCTTGAGTCTCGGCGAGTCGAGGGGACTTTGAAGTAGCATTGAACAGTCATGTCTCGAAAGTGGACAAGTCAATTTTAGAAATTCTCGAAATGGAGTAAACTCCTCTATTGGCCTTCTTTTCTTTTTCCCACCCCCCTTTCTTGTTCTCTTTCCGAGGAAATTACAACGCGAAGTTTTCTTCGCGCAGCGAACGCCGCGCCCGGAACGCAATGTTTCCTTGCCCTTTCTTCTACGGCTTCCACCTTTAGCCGCTCGACGCTCCGTGTGAATTCGGCGCTCAAGTTTCAACTTTTGATGGCTACATTGTCCGCGCTAAAGCGTCGTAAAAACGATTATTTCTTGTCCCCACTACTCGACTGTTAGTTGTTTCGCGGACTTTAATGCAATCGAAACTTGCTAACTGAGGTTTGTTTTGCACAATTAAGAGAAGATTGCATAATGAATCTGGTATTCCGGTTGTGAAAGAAAATTTTGTATTTATAAATTATGAATGTTTGTAGATACACAAAATGCAATTGAATAGAGATTTTTTACTTGTATACAGTAAAGTGGAATTAGGTTTATTTAAAAAATTTAATCATTGCCTATTCTAGTGGAAAGATCCGAAAGTTTTTAATTAAGAATGAGGAAAAAAAGTCCAATGCGAACTGAAAATTAACAAGAAGTAGAAATTAAAATTAAAAATCCACCGCAATGTTGGAGGATCTAACTAATTAAAACGCACGCTGCGAAAAAAGAAAGAGCAAAAAAATTCTAGAAAAACATAGTTAGTATCGCGACTCGATTTTAAACGACAAAATTATCCATTCAACATTAAGTAGCTCGAGACAAAATAAATAAAAATCTCAAAGCCGGAGATCGAAGAGCAGCTTCAGCGAAACAGCTTCTTGGAGTAAAAAGTTTTTTCGTTGATTTCCAGAAAAGAGAGAAGCTCTCGCTCGGAATTCGCTGACATCTAAACTTTTTCCCTCCTCCGCGCAGCGCACTGAGCTAACATTTCCCTACACCGAGCCACTCTCTCTCTCTCTCTCTCTCTCTCCTTTTTCCGCCTTTTTTTTTCCACCCCCCGACTCTTTCCGAACCCTCGCTTCTCCGCGACTCCGTAATTACGCTTGCCAAACTGAGTCTCAAGTTGGAATCACCTCGGCGCCGTAAGACTGAGGAAGCATCCGCTGCAATATTGTATTAGTGTCCCGTGAAAATTCAGCTCGCCACCGGCGGAAGCCGGCGAAAGGGGCAGAGTAAACGAGAGAAAGGAGAAAAAAGTGGCGACGGGGAGAGGTGCAAAGGAGGGCAAAGGAAGAGAGCAAAAGGTAAAAAAGGAAAGAAAGAGAGGGAGGAAGGAGACAATCTGCGCGGAATTCAGTCTGTGGGACACATCGGGCGCGATATGCCTCGAATGGGCACCTTTTTCATTAAGCAAAACGCCCCAGGGCCGCCAGGAAGGTACTTTAATTGTTTTATAGAAGCCCGGAGCTAAGTGGGGCACGCTCCCCTTCCCGGACGGCAGACGAGAGGGAGACGGCCGAGAGGAGGTGGCTTCTTCCATTTCCTCGTTTCTCCGGGAGACATTGAAGTCCCCGGCGCGCGCCTCGGAGCCAAGAATTCGCAATGACGGTAAGAATGGGAAAAAAGTCGGGGGGAGAGGGAGGGGGGCGTTATAAGTGCCTCTAAACGTCGGGGCTGTATCCGCGCCACACGCAGGCGTGATTATATCCGTTAACCGGAGGCATCTTTTTCACTTGGCTCGCCGGGGACACCGACTTTTTCTCCGTTACGGGAATACTTCTCCGCGTTTCAACGGCTTTAAAGAGGTCGTACGTATAATGCGCTATAAAAACCCTCTTTAACGATGATTTATTCCGACGTAAATGTTACTCCGTACACTGTGACCAGCAGATTGATAATTGAATTAAGCCGCGTTTGAAACTGTCTCGGTTTAGCTTTATTTCGAGCGCAGTGATTTGGCCGGTTTTTTTTCATCTTCCGGTGTGGGGATTATTTTTTAAATTTATTTAATTTTCCAAGAAAGGCTAAATCAACTTTAATATCATCTATTTAACAAAGGTTCTTTTTTTATCAGCGCCTTATTCAGCAGCGGAAATTTAATTAATGCCGAAAGCTAACGCTAATTAGCCTCCTTTTCAGAATGATAGACCGTGTATTTTGTTATGTCTCCTTTAATTTGTTCAACGTTCGCTAACTAAGGACAGCTGTGTTCTGTACCAAATTTCCTTTTTTTCTCCAATTATTCTTGTATAAGAAAATACTCTGTTAATTTTATTTACCTGAAACAATCATTTTAATTTGATTTACGTTAGTAAAATGTTAACTATTTAAGAATCTTATCTTCTCTTTCTTAATAATCTAATTTATTCAGAAGCGTAATTTTTGCGTTTTTTAATTATTTTTAAGTTAGGTATTTAAATAGTGTAGTTTCTCTTATTCATCTCTGTCCTCTCTTAAAAAAGGATGAGATTAGTATGTTGTTAAGGCTCGAAAGAAAAGTTTTGAATGATTGGTTGGCGCTATAATTCAAAATATTTTGATAAGAATTTAAAGTTTTAATCAATTAATTTTTTTTTTTTTAATTTAAATAGAGTAATGTAACAAACACTGTCTTATTAAAAATTGTTTTTACTCTAAATGTATATATGTATAGTATAATTGTTAATAAATGACATACAGATTTAGTTTTTAACATCGATAATTAAAATGCAACAGACCATGACATTTTGTCGCTTCTTACGAAGACTAATCGATCTCAAAACTGACCATTTTTAATTCGCTGTTTTTAGAATACCAGTTACCAGCTACCAGTTTATTCTAGTGCTTTAGCGAAGATTTATTCTAATACATTTAAAAAGCGCATGTAATTAATTAAAAAGAAGTACTGACCTTCTGAAATGCGAAGAATCTATTGATAATTTAGTATTTTTCTGAACTGTATTAAAAGAGAGATTTTGCTAGTAATATTAAATTTCATAACAATTCCCTAAAATAAATATTAATAGTAAACTGAAGGGTGTTGATTCGAATCAACATAAGTGGATTTCTCCGAATGTTATCTCTCATTTGCACAGGGATCAGCGTTGACTAGAAATGAAATGGCGCGGCAATGGCAATTATGGATAAAACCCAACAATTCACACTTGCGATCCATCGAGGCCAACGAAAAACGGCCGGATTTATTCCCGCGTGAACAATCGCATTGGACGCCAGTGATAAACTGACGATCGACGTCAACTTACAATCGGCGGATTAATATTACAGGCCGGCCGTATTAATAATGCCGCCCTATACGGGAAGGGCGCGTGTACACCGGGGATGCGCGTATTCCGCTTTAATTGATTGCCGCTGCAATCGTCATTCCATCGCGATAGAATCTGACAATACCTCGCGGATCAAACAGCATGGTAATTCAGCAGGACTGACGCGTGGGGGAGTCGCCCCGCGGTACAACGGGGGTCAGTTGTATCGCGCGGCCCGCAAGCTCGCCCGCATGCATATGCAGGCGCGCGGAGCTTTAAGTTGTCATACAGATGTTCGAATTATATTATGTCGTGGAACGTATTGACTGGTCCTTAATGCGGGGACGGACGCGCCGAATCCGATGACTGACGCGATGCCGTCGGCCCCCCATGTAACCCCGTTTTTTCTTTTTTTTTCTTTTTTTTGTTTTCTGGTTTCGACCCTCTGTTTTTTTGCGACGAACATCGACAAGTGTGGGAGGCCAAAGAAATTTTATCGGGACGCGCACACGCACTGTTGTTCATTCGGAGTGAAATATACTGGATTATTTTATGCTCAATTAATTTTTATTTAATGTCCGGGGAGCCTCGTTGAGTCTTGCGATCGAATCTGCTATTTAATAAATTTCTAAAAATTCCAAGGGAGGGATGAAAAGGGTGGAGTTTTTATTTTGGTTATCTACATCTTGGATATAATTTAACCATGGATTAAATATCAATTGTATTAGCAAAAAAAAAAATATAAACAAAATCTCCGAAAGATTAATAATTGAAGAAAAAGAATATACGAGCAAAAATCTTGTGCAAAATTTTTACAATGTCGAGAAAAAAAAGCCAGGTAATGTATGAGAAATTACACAAATTTCTTGCTTTTAAAAACAGTTATAAATATGTAAGTAAGGAAGAGCTACAATTTGAGATTTATTAGAGTAAAAAACATTTATCGGTTCAAAAGTTACGCGACATTCAATGTTACTAAAAAATTATGAATGAAAATAAGTAAAAATTACTTTATAAACTATTCTGCTAATTTTCTTCTCTTACTTTAACTGTGTATAAATTTAATGAGTCTCAAATTGTAGCTCTTATTTATGTATTTTTGTTTTTTTATATAAGATATTATGTGGATTTCGGTTTGCAACTAATGAACGTTTTTGTTACTAGGCCCCATCGGAGAAACTGTCGAGACACGTCTTCATTATTTTTGAATAAAGAATCATTCTGAAAAAATGCGACAGAAATCCATGACCTGGAGGGTGGCCACTCTCCTAATTCGACAAATTTTTAACTCTAAATAATTAAATATAAACATTATTTTAATAAAATACTTCGGAACTTATTACTAAATAACTGAATAATATTTATGTAACTTTCTATTTCTTACTTCTACTTTATATTTCATTTCACTTGTAAGTGTTAAAATCGTAACTAGCAGATAATAAAAATAATCGAAGTCGTAACTGAGTGACTCGCGAGCGCTGTCACAAAAAAAAAATTCAAACGATAAAATGTCCTTATTCAATTCACTTACTTTTACGCGCGCGTATAAAAATGTTTAAATCTATGCCTTTCCAGCAGCAACAATAGTCGTATTTTCATTACACAGGCAGTCGCAGATAAACGTAACAAGTTTAGATAGCTGATCAATCGCCGGACAAAAGGGACCCTATCCCGGGAGCAGTTACAGCTGCGCTGATTGAATAGAACAATTTCTTTTCGTATGCTGCATTAGCGAAGGAACTCGTTTACTCCGCTCGCTCCAAAATCCCGTTTAACTGCACGTAAACAGCGAGAGGTTTATTATCATACGTTTATTGTCCCCCCGGGCGCCTTATCCGTGCAATTCACAATAAAATCCCGGAAATGTTATTCACGGAGGGCGAAACAAACGATCCGGCAGTCGTGCTGCTGCACGCCAGATAGACGCGTGAATGATACCGCGCCCGGATGAAAGACAAAGAGAGAGACAAAAAAAAAGGAAGAGATCAGGCGCTGAAAATAGTTTCCCTTCGTTTGACGTTTAAACGGGGTGGGGGGGGGGGGGCGAGGGAGGAGAAATAAAGGGGGGAGAGCGAAGAAACGATAAAAGGAGCGCTCGGAGAAATTGGCCCTTGAACAAATGGAGCAAGCCGGCTTATCTGCTGGGCGCAAGCAACGTGCGCTTCATGACTTTCTTCGCGATGCTCGCCCAAATCCCCGCATCATCCCCTTTAGGCCGGAGCTGCCCCCTCCCCCCCTCCCTTTGGCCGACTCGCCCGGAGACCCATTTTCATTGCCAAGAGTCGCACGCGCGAATGAATATTTGCCAGTTTCTGGGGATGCGAGTAAGTAAATGCATGCGGATGTAGGTGTTTCGGTGCATGTGTATGTGTGCATTTGTATCTAACGTGAAAAAAGTTTTTAAAGTTTTTGACGTCCATTTTTTTATAAAACATTTTTTATAAAAACTTTACAAATTTTTTATAAAATATTTTTTATAAAAACTTTACAAATTTTTTATAAAATATTTTTTATAAAAACTTTACAAATTTTTTCATGTGGGATGGTATAGTGATATATATATCATATTTAAAGTATACTTACAGTGAAAATTGTAATTTCAATATCAACTTTTACGGTAATTCTATATCACTGAGAAGAAGGTTGTATTAAAAATTTAATAGTCTCACTGACTGACATTATTGGAAAAATTGTAATCGATTCTTTTGAAATTTAATAGGAATCTAAGAAATGTAATAATGTTGCTCTAGTAAAATCCAATAATATCAGTCTGCAAAATAAAATAAAAATAGACTATTGCAATTGTTAGAAGAAACTTGTTCACCATTGCTTTGTCTCGCCGGTATGTATTACAATTTTTACTCTATGTCTGGTAATTTTTTTCGTGTAAACGATACTTTTCTTAAATTTATGCTAAATTTTCCAATAAAATTTCTATGTGTACATAATAATTTGTTTAGACTGATTATAAAACAGGTGAAAGTAAAGTTACACCTCCAAAATTACTATTAGAAAATGAATTTAATCTACATCTCATCTGAATGGGAGACGAAATATGACAGTTCGATAAAAATGTAATCCGACGTACAATGAAGGAATCATTTTAAAGAAATTTATATTCGTGAAAATATTGTCATAATAAATTCAGATTGAAATGCGACGCATTCTGAGTCTTTCATCTCCGCCCTTTATCACGCGGGCACGATCGACCGCCGCGGAGGGTATAACATTTGATCTCTTTTCACGGGCGCGCTCTTATATCCCGGCGTAAGTGAGAAAAAGATTGAGCTACCGCAGAATCTCCGCGATAAGTCCTTATATTCTTCGCGTCACGGAGATTATTATATAATTTATAAAGTCTAGAGTCTAGCGAGCGCCGCTAGCACGCCGATAGAGCCTAGCCCCCCACCCCCGCCCCGTCGTCATAAAGCCTGTATAACTCATTCGGGCCGCGCTCTCCCCCACGGCCTTTATTAAGCGCGAAAGAGCCGAAACGTTTGGATTTTACGGACACGCGTACATACACACCCATAAATTAGCGACGTTAGCGTCGCGCGCTGCGGGCGATATACGATTAGCGGGCCGGGGTGGCGTTTTTCATTGGGCGTCGGCGTTATCTCGTTCGCGCGAACGCCAGACACTTCGCGCTCGCCTCTCCCCCCGGCCCCTGCAAAACGTAATTGAAGCCGCTTGGCAAAAGCAAACCGTTCAAGCGGAAATTGTGAGCACGAGCAGACGTATAAAAAGCGGACGCCTAAGCGTTTAAATCCGGAAGTTCGACGGGGATCGGGCTTGTTTTTAATTGAATTTTCGTATACGGTGTGAATGTTTTAATTATCGCCGTCTGATATTGCGTGCGGCTGTTAATCGAATTTAATTTAATTGAATATTTAATTAGCGGGAATCTTAATAGTAATTATTTTACGGGTTCATTGACTTTTGTGATCGTTAAAATTGACTTTCATTATTAATTATCATAACATTTCAATTTTATTTATTGATAGTATTAAAGATTACAATTTAAAGTATTATTTTTTTTGAATATTTAAAAATTATTATTAAAATAATACGCAAGCTTCATAATTTATGAGATGTAAGTCAATAAATATGAATTTTACCATGAAATCCTTCTTGTATCTAACAAATGATATAAACAATTTTCAGGAAATTCCTTTGTATTCTCCTTTATATCGATTACTCTGTTCATCTTTTTTTTCCTATTGTTTTGTAAAATAAATTTTTGTTCTAGTTCTCTTTTTCTGAAGCTGACTTCAAAAAGGGTAATGTGGAATTAAAAGAAAACAGCGTGTACATAAGCATTATTTAAACTAATTTGTATGAACGAAAATGCATGTGTTAAATATAGCGTACTTAATGCGTTAAAATTTGCGAAACGAAAATTTACAGTTAGAAACTAGTATTCGAGTGGTTTTCAAAATTAATTAGGAGCTCCATAGTCGATGTTGACTCTGAGAAATAAGCCTGTAGAATTCAGCTCAGCAACTACGTATCTGTCGAATATTACACATTCTCTATGAAAAGTATGCAAACATAAATGCTGTACAACTCGTTTTATACATAACATGTTTACTTTATTTTTACGGTTTAATGGATGCTTCAATTTATTCTCACTAGGCATAACTTATAACTGGTATAATGCGACCGTTTCATATCAATTCTCAGTAAAGCTCAAGGGTAAACTTGCTCAGGAGTAGCATTAAACAGTTGGGACATCGAGCAACCAAAATACCAATATCAAATTGAGTGCTTCGTTTGCGTTTGCCTAGGAAAATTATTAAATCCGTATAGTGAATAAATAATAATAATTACAATATCTAAAGTTTTATCAATTTTTTTATTCGCATTTATTACATCCACCGTTTATTTTGCAATAACATCGTCGAATAAACTGTTTTAGCATTAAAAACAATTCTTTTTCTGTTTAAAGTGTTTCATTCACAGTACATCTGTAATTTTTCGTTTTATCACACTACCAGCAATCTACATTGTAATTGCAGCCTTGCGTGATACCCGCCTGATAAGGGGGTAATTTTTACGTGATATCATGATGCTAGTGCTTTCAGCAAGTGAATTTATGTCAGTTCGTTTTATCATTGCAGTAGAGAACAGCAAAAATTAATCAATGCTCTACCCGCGATTCCCTGTAACAGTTTACCATTTCTCTGGAAATGAAATGTATAGGCAGGTTAGAAATCTCTAAAAACTTTATTACCTCTCTAAATATGAATGATTGAATTTCGTGGATTTCACTTTAGATCGAGTGAATGACGTACACGTTATAAGTCGATTACTTATAACATTGTCCGATGCATAACCGACTTATAGCATTAAATAATTGCACAGATGAACTTCACATACTTTTAGAGTAAGAAGAAAACTTACACATCATATATAAGACAATGACATCATTTTTTTTTTTTTTTAACTCACTAACTATTCTAGAAAATTAATAAGCACAAAATAATTTTGTTCAATTACTGGAATTTAACAATTTGTTATCGTCAATCGTGCAAAACTTATTATTCCGCATTTTTTTATATATGACTTAATAATAAAATTTGGAGGCGAGTAAAGAGAATCCCCTGCGGAAAATCTTGATAGCTAAAGCGATAACGCGCACAAATCTTCACCAACTCTGCGGGTTTCACCGATCCAGACGAAGTTTATGCATCTCTCGTCTCTGCATAAGCGTTTTATCCATTTCTGTGAAATAGATTTCGCTTTTCCAACACTAATTCCATTCTCTTAAACCCCTTTAACTTATGCAATCTCGAGATCTAATTCAATTGCTATTTTCGCAAGGCAATTGAAACAATGAACGAAAGAAACCTTACTTAATAATTAATCAAAATATTAAATTTGTTAATTTTTTTTAAGTTTATTATCGAGGATTAATAAAAGAGTCTAATTTTTATAATTAGCAAACAAGTAAATAAGATTATTATTTTCTTGGACTTAAAAAGCATGAATAATGAACAATGCTTGAATTAAATAATGAAGAATAGTTCATTATTTAGCATCTTGTCATAATTCATAACATCACTATATTATTTAATATAAGGATTATTTAATCATCTGTTTTTATTTTTTTAAATAATATCGTTTACTTAGTCAGCGTGTGTTATTTTATTATTGATTACAACTCCTAATAAGAGTTTCGTCCAATAAAATAAATAAAAGTAAAAATAAATAACATAAATAATTAATCCAACAACAAACAACGAAGGAAATTTTAAAGCAACAATAATTGACTTACTCTAAATTAATTAATTTTCCATCCAACCAGTGCAAAAGTTAAAAATTCACGCGCAATCGAACAGGACAGAGGCGTCGGGGTAGACGCGCGGGACTATACGCAGAATCACACGGGCCGTCGGCCTATGACAGGTGCATCCCAAAGCCCTGGGGAGACACTCGCACTGCTTTGACGATATGCCTCGGCCCGTTATTGACGGGAAATCGCCCGGGTGCAAACAACCTATTCCGCGCCGATCCACGCCCTCGGCCGCGAGTACAAGAGACTCGATGACGATGACGCGGAGGCGCGACGGAGCAGTCCTTCATCGACTCTATAGACGGATCCTCTCGCCTCGCCCCCCGCCAATGGAGTGAGAAACTCAATAGCCGCTGGATGAGAGGCGGAGGGAATCGCGAGGCGGTTGTCGGAGAAATCGGCGGAATAAGACTCTCGACGGACAAGCCGGGGATGTCGTAGCGTAGCGGACATTTTCTGGGGGAACCCGGAGGTCCGTCGTTTGCCCGTTTAACGAAGTACTGATGTAGAATGATTGCTCAATTCAGGAGTTAGAGTGGTTCCGTATATTTTCGCTTGTTAAGTAAGACAAACATTCGGAAAATCGCTGGAATGCAATTTGGTTAAAAGGAATTTCAAAGCGTTTAGAGTCGATCAAAAAATTAATTTATTAAATAAATTAAAAATTAAATTGCTGCTTATCTTCTTAAATAATTATTGGATCATAAAAATAAGAAACTGTAGAATATATGTCAAAAAATAGTAAAACGAAAAAATTTATTCTCTTAGTCGAGGTATCAAATCCGATTTTCGATTCGTTCTCTTAATTTAACACGTCAACCCTATTTTTTTTATTAAACTAATAGACTCCGTAGAATCGGAACCATTAATATATTCTTCATTCACGGACACGCATTATTTTGCTCGAATTTTATTGATTGATTTAATAACGAACTCCATAAGATTACTTGTTAAAATGCAAAATTTTTTATAACGAATTTTTCAAAAATAACATTTTTTTCTAATGAATCTGCTTTAGTTTATTCACATTATTTTCTCCACGACGACGAAAATCAAACTTAATTGAGCGCACGTCGAAAAAACGAGGAAAATTATAAACGAGCAAACGAAAGTAGAAGGAATCCGTGCCTCTCGCTCTATCCGCAACGAGATCGTTCCTCCCTTTAAGCCGCTATATCTTTTCTCCCTTACCCCTTTTGGCAGCCTCCCACTTTTGTGTCTCCTTCGCCTTTCCACCTTCTCCTCCATTTTCGGGCTTCGATTCCTTCGAGTTGATAGATGGTAATTTCGGCAAACATACTGCTACTCCCATTTCGAATCCCGATGGAAATTGCCAGCCGGCGCTTGCTCTCGTTCTGCTCTAGGATAGCTTCTATTCGGTTAGGAGACGGCCGGGGGGATAGAGGGAGGGAGATAGAGGGAGACAGAGAGCAAACGCCAATTTCTACTGCTCCAACATTCCAAGACTCCGAGTCTTACATTCAAGAGCGAAGTTCGCACTTCCGCCGCGATCTTTTTTTCCCCCTCTTGCTCCAATTGTACACAGTGTGCTTGTTTTAATTTTATTTGCAGCCGAGTGCATTATTCAGGGGAAATGAATGCGCGAGCTTTAATTTACCTCTTATTAAATTGGCCGTTTTTATTATCACCGCATTAAAGCGGGAAACCATCAGAGTTATTAATAACATTTTTAGTTAGTTCTGTTATGAATTTTTTAAAGAAACATATAAATAAAAGTAAATAATGTGAGTTTGACGATTATGAGATGCGAATAAAAAGAGGCAGCTAAAGATAAAAATAATATATTTCTTAAAGGCATAAAAAATCTCCACGGAAGGTGGAGGAAAAAAATAAAAAAGAAGAATAGAGAAAATATGTTATACAATATTGAATACTCAAACTTCAAAAAATGATTGGAATATAAGTCAGACTACAGTTAGTAATTAGAAAATTTAAAAACTTAATCACTATTTCATTAATCTTTTTACTAAAATATTCTAGATTTCAAATTAAAATATGAAATTCAGATCAAATTAGTTTGAATGTTGGCATCAACCATTCCGATGTTTACCCATTAATCAATCAAATCTCTTCTTTAAGTACTTCACAACATTCTGTCATATTTTTTTAAGAATTTTTTTAAATAAGTGAAAGCATTCAATAATTATGAGTGATGTTTTTGCAGTAACATAGCAGTCGCAATCAAAATATTCACTTCAAATCTGTTTATCAAGTCGTCCACTCTGAAGACCCGTGCTAATAAAGTTTAATAACCTCCTCGTTTTTTATCGGAACAGGTTCATCAATCCTCCGATCAAGCCAACCCGATAGCGACACTGGTCGAGCATCGGGGCTCCTCTTATATTCATGAAATCATCGCTGCCCATTTTAGCCACGGTAAATTTGAAATTCTAATTTGGCGGTCGCTCGCGAATATTGGCCCTGCGCGATACGCCGAAAAAAAAGTGACGACTCCTCCCTCCCCTCTGTTAATTCATTACACCCAGCCTCCACTCCACTCCGAAAAAATACTCCGAAAGAGACCGAAGGGTGTAAGGGGGGTACGTTAAAACCGCAGGGGCACACGTGTCAGGCTCGATATCGGCCGCTGTGTATTCGAGCGTCCCGGTATCGGCCGGCGAAGAAAACGTACGGCCGAAAGTGACGGATCGTAAAGCGCTGATACGCTATCGCGCCGGCGAGCGCGTAAAAAATAAATATTCAAAATTCCCGCGTGCGGTGGCCGTATAGCCCGCGTGTACATGTATACACACTCCCCGGCGCGATTATGCATGCATGTCTGCGGCGGCTATCCCCGACGATGCGCTCCGCGTGTTAATTGTCATCCCCGCCGGGATGTATAGACTTGACGGCGTGTCGCATTTTCGCGAATTTATAATATAAGCCCTCGCGTGCTTTTTTTCCACTCAGCCCGGCCGTTGCGGGTCACGCGAGCTTTTCCGCTGTTTTTTTTTCCTTCCGTTTTTAGCCGCCGCTTTAATCGGATGCGGCGATGGCAGTTATTTAAACGTTAAGTAGGTTTGCCTAATTACTGCCGAGATTCAGTTTTATTTTAATTAGGCTCGCTGCCCACTTTTACACCGAGGCTCTTCGTTCATTATGAACGGGGGTTGTTACGTTTTTTCGGTTCAATTCATGTTTACACGCAAATGCGGTGTGCATTATTTAAATGTGTGTATATAAATAAATCCGTGCAATTACGATAGACCGCAAAATAATGGGAGGGTATTTAAATTGTTAATTATCCAGAATTTCGTCGCTGTGCATTTCTAATTTGAAAATAGGTATAATAAATTCATTTGTTTTGTACATCAGGAATACATTTTTCTATCTTTATTAAATTATGAAATTTTACATATTTTGCAAAGCTTACAATTATGATAGTGATTTAGGTTACTCCATTGTAAGTACTTATTTTAATTCGAATGTATATTCTATAAGAAAAATGTTTCTATGAGATTTTAATTCTTTTTAAAGATCTGCCCAACCCACAAGCGTAGAGTGAAGGGCAAAACCAGCCTACTATGAATGAAAGCTTTAATCCCTAGTGATGTTTTCTATGTCTAGTTTCAGAATTTCTAGTACGAAAAATCGCCCGATACAAATCGTTATTAAGACCATATGTTGTTCTGCTTTGAGTCGTAAAAAAATTGTATTTCTTTTTCCAGTTTCAATCTCTGTGAATATGAAAATGTGAAATTATTTTAGAAAATATGAATAGTGACTTGTTGAGTGCGAAAAGTTATCTACTTATTCATTATATTAACGACTTTTCACACGCAATAGGTCACTATTCACCTTTTCTTAACTAATTTCACGTTTTCAGATTACATGGATTAGACATTTGTATAACTCAACTTGACTTTTGTAATCATTTAAAATATACACTTACTTAACACTTACAAGTTTATTTGCATTATTTTACAATAAACAGTACGTGAATGATTTTCTACAAAAGTCTAATATTTTTTGAGTAAACTAGTTAGACATTTTTAAACATTAAGGCTTCAATTTTCTCGATAGGATAAAATTTTTTATAAAATAAAATTGAATGTACTTCAGAATTGAAAACAATTAAAAATTGTGAGATAACAACCTTATCAATTAGAGGAGACATACTGAAAAAACATTCTACTTTTTCAGAGAATCGCTTATATAAGATTTCCTCTTAAAAAAAAATATTTATCCCACAAATTGTTTATAATAATCATCCTCTTGTCCTCGATTCCTATTAAACTAGAAACTCGCGACCAAAACGAAATTCTCAAACGCCGATACGTCGATAAAACAGATTCCTCCGTATTGCTCTTTTTCTCCCGCCGCTCGTGCTCCATTGAAACACGTCGAAATTACAGCGGAAGAATTTGCTCGACTCGCGTTGACGTCCGGCCCGCGAGGACGAATCGCCGGGCATTCGCGGAAAAATTTCAATCGCGCGGCGGAAGACGTACTATCTCCCCCCCCCCCCCCTTCCTCTTCTCAGCAGCACCGAGCTCCACAATTCCAGTCACGAGTCTCCCTCACACGTGACAACTCCGCTGGCTCGGCTGCCTGCCCCGAAGCGCGCCGGCTGGCACTCTCAATGCCGCGCGTCTTTCCGGTAATGAAGACACGCGAGCTCGCGGCGTCGGCGCCGAGATAAACGAAAGACCAGCAGGGGTGGAAGGGGGGGGGGGAGGGTGGCTCTCTATGATTTAGTCGCGATTGCCCCGCGCGCGCGACACGCCCGTCGGGTGCACCCCCCTGCCCGCGCGATTTCGCAGCCTCATTTTTACGCGCCGTTTTCCCCACCTCGCTTCTAACCACTTCCCATCGCCGCTGGCTACGCGCGACAGCCACCTCTTTTCCTCTTTTGTTACACACCTACCTTCCTTCTTTCTTCTTTCTTCTTCTTTTTTTTCTTTTTTTGAACGCCCCTTGCGGTGTACACGAGCCGGCTGTCTGCGCCGGCTCAATGTCCCAATTTCGGCGCATTGTATTTTTGGTAATCCCGGGGAGCGGAGCTGAAAAACGCCCCGATGGCCCGAGTGTGTTATTCTATTTTTTTCGCTTTGTGACGAGAGCGGAGGTAAACAAAGGAGGAGTTTGACGTAAAAGAAAACATACCAATCAGTCATTCTACGGCGCTCTCTTTTTTTTCGCCGCTGCTAGTCCGAGAATTCGGCTGCGAATTTCTGGTGGAACATGTGCAAGAAAGAGAGAGAGAGAGAGAGAGAGAGAGAGAGAGAGAGAGAGAGAGAGAGAGAGAGAGAGAGAGAGAGAGAGA
>JAXIUT010016130.1:0-13381 GCA_035586675.1 Eurytoma californica
CAAAAATTATAAAATTTATATCAAATTTTATTGTTTTGCTGAAAGTGTCAAGTAGGTCGCCCTTTTCATCAGGATTACAGTAATTTTTATTACGCATTTTTCTCAGTGTACAATTCCTTTGCAACAAATTTTTATTCATTTTTCTTTTCACGAAGCCTAAAATACCTACAATTAAATACCCACATTTAGCAAGATTAAAGCCTCCCATTTCCAAAAACTCGTACAAAGCCTCCGAAAAAAAAATCACTTATTCATCACGAATCGCCTTGTCCTGAGGAACGCGCGAGCGCAAAGCAGACACCGCCGGGCGCGTACGCATCTCCCGCGGCGGAAACTGGGGCACACGTCGAGCGCCAAAACAAACGTCGTCCGCGCCTGGTTCCCATCGCGCGCAGCGCAGGATCAAGCGGTCCTTCGCAGCAGCGGGTGCCGCGCCGGGGGGACAACATAGCCGGGCCCCGAGGCTCATCGGGTATGGGGCTCACGGTCCCGCTTCACAGTTATTACACGCCGGCCGAAGCACCCGAGAGCGCGCGCGCTCTTTGGGAGTCCGGTCTCGCGGCGGCCGGGCACCGGCGCGCACTCCCGGGGCAATGCCAATGCGCCGCGGACGCGACGTGCCTGCACCGCGACGGCTGCTTGTAAGCGCGCGGACGCTTCCACGTCGGTCGCGCAGCGCCGATTGCCGATCGCTCGACAGTGCTTCTCTCTTTTGTGATGAATGTACCTTTTTTAGGTGTTTCTTTTTGTTGTAGTTTACTCTTCTGTAAGCAACTTTTTTGTAAATATGAATAAATTAAATAATATATGCGTTTACATACCTTAGTTTATTAGTTCATTTATAGGATAAGTGAACGATTTATTGTAAACTTGTAATTTAAAAGTGTTCTAATGGGAATTCCGTAAATTTTACTTCCTTTCACACTAAAATAATTAAATAACTGAAATCATTTTTCTGTAACCCTTTATTCGACACATTAAGATCTTATCAATTGCGTTGTCGTAAACATTTTTTTTATACGTGAAATCTTTTAATTAAGACATTTTTGTACAATCTCAAAAAAAGAAATTTTTAGATTTCCTTTCTCAGTTGTCTTAAGTGATTTGACGGGTAAAATGCCAAAAAGTTAATCGCAAACGTAACCCAATAATCAACGTAGCAATATCCATAAATTTCATATTATTATGGATTTTTTTTACGGATTACTTTACTTTTTAAACACGATTAAATCAATACTTATTGGAATGTTCCTTGATTAAAGTGTTATAAATGCTGTAAAATTATCCTAAAATAAGAGAAAATTCACCTTTTGATACCACATCAGGCGTTATTCCTAAAAAAATAAAAACTCATTTTTGAAGAAAGAGAATTTCCTGTGTAAGAAATTTTTATTTTTAAATAAGAGAAAGTACTTTTAGACTACATTCTTTACACAAAAAAATGTATTTTTTACACTTAAACTATTTTAAACCAAACACGTACAAAAATGAATGCACCACGTGCACTTTTCAATCATTTTACTTTAACCACGCATTATAATTCTATAAAATCATATAAAAAACAATTTTGAACAGAAGAAGCAATAGTTTACTAAACATTGCACGATGTTTCAAACACTGAAGCAAGACTATATTGCCGTCGAGTGGAATAAAAAATATAATTTACGGTAATTTCAGTCTTCCTGATTTCTGATATCAATATGCATTGTTTGCACAAGTAGCAATCATCATAAAGCTGTGTTTCAAGTGATAAAATAAAAAACCGACCGTGCATTTTGCATTTGAAAATTCCTACCCCGCTACAAACCGCAGGGAATCGTAAAATAAAATTCACCGCCGACATGCCCGCCGAGATTAGCAAAACATCGCAAAAATAAACATCTACGATCGAATTCATGAATTTTATTTTCCACGTGAACTTTTCCTCGACCGAAGTCCAGCATCGCCACGGTCGCTCCAAACGATCGAAGCGCGGCCTTGCCTGCGATACATCAAAGCTCGCTGTCGCGTCCGATCTAAAAATTCAACGCGAAACCTCCCGTGTACATATCCTCATGCCCGTGCGTACACGTCCGATACACGTGTATATCGACTCACCTCCTCTCTCTCTCTCTCTCTCTCTCTCTCTCTCTCTCTCTCTCTCTCTCTCTCTCTCTCTCTCTCTCTCTCTCTCTCTCGTTCTCTCTCTCTGTTGCGCTTTGTACCCCGGTCGCTCGATGTATCGTCCCGTACGAACAAAGCCCCGAGAAACGGCGAAGCAATCGCGCACGACAATTGGACCGCCGCGGGCAATTTCCTGTGCGCGCGCACTCATTAACCCCGGGAGCCGGCCGTCTGCATTGTGTCCCATCTTTTACGACGCGCGGCTCGGCCATTGGAAACAAAATAAATAAATAAAGAAGCGGCGAAATATCCGCGCTGCGGAGGAGGTCGCGATCTCCGGGAATAGACGCGAGCGGGTATGCGTATCGATATGCTTTGCGACCCTTTGTCGTGTCGCCCGGTGGAAGCTCGAGGTCGCGCGCCGCTTTTACGCCTATAGTCGACGCGGCGCGCTGCTCGTAATTTACGCGCGCTCGTGACGCAATTTTCTTCTGCGAGAAATCAACGACGACGTTTGGGAGAAATGGCGTCTTGGTGCTGTCTGTTATGAGGGGGTATGGACTAGGTGGTATTTGACTTAAAAATCACGGTAGAAATTCTAGAAATCTTTGGAAGTCTTTAGGAGTTTTTCAAATTAGCGAAATCTTTGCGAATTTTTTTCAAAGTATACGTCATCTTTAGAAAGTCTTTTGAAAGACTTGAAAATGTGTAAAATTTGAAAATGTTTTCAAAATCTTTCAAAATCTCGTAAAAAACGAAAGAAATCTTTAGAAATGTTTATTAAAAATCTTTTTAAACTTTGAAACCTTTAGAATAATTAAAAATCTGTAAAAATCAAAATTACAAATCTTTAAACAATTTGAAAATTTAAAAAAGAAGGTAGAAATCATAAGAATCTCTAGAATGTTTAAAAAATTATTAGAACTTTTGAAAAACCTTTACTAATTTTTAAAAAGTTCTTATCAATTTTTTACCAATGTTTATAACTCTTTAAAAAATCTGTGAAATCTTTAAAAATCTGTAAAAATAAATAATTAAATATCTTCATAATCTTTTATAAACTTTAAGATCTATTAGACATATAAAGTCTAATAAAGTTTTTACTACAAAATAACGATTTTCAAAAACGATTTTCTACGAATGAAATCAAAATTACTATTTAAAATATATGGTCTCATTATTTTGTAATCACAATTACAAATATTTAAAAAAATCTTACTTAATCTGTTAGAAATCTTGAAGATCTTTGTAAATATTTATAAATCTTTAATATCTTTAGAAATTTATAAATCTTTAATATCTTTAGAAATCTTAAATATCTTTAGAAATCTTTAGAAATCTAAAAAAATCTAAAAAAATCTATACTTATCAAGTTCGATACTTATAGCCCCTTGATTTGTTCGAAATTTATCGTGACGCATACGCAGCGGGAAAAGTGTATCTACGTCCATTCGCATGTTTATTCATTTACATTTGAGACACGCGGAGGGCATTGTGCGTCGAAAAATTTCGCACGCGTTAACCTAAAGTGAGTTTACGATCGGCAGGGTCGTGAATTATACGCGCGACGGACACTGGTGCGCGCGCGCGCGCCGATTTATACTATTCGCTCAATTACCGGTGCAACAGTTTCGCCGCGGTATAGCCTCGTAATTTTTCATTTCAAAGACAACTTGAACGCGGGAAATATGTAAATTGCGTAACACGGAAGGTGTTAACACACTACAGGTGTGCATAAAAATAAACGCGGAGAAGTGCTCGGAATTAAATCCTTCGACTGCGTAACGATTGCGAGAAAAAGAATTTCTGTTTATATCGATGTTTTAGTACCAACATATCGAGAATTTCGCTGTAAAATTTTTTATAAAATTGTCCACTGCAAGGTATAAAATCGTACTGCAAAGCGATATTATTCGTTTAATATTATTATCGAATGCAGTTTTTTATGTTTTGTAAAAAAAAGGCATGGGCTATAAACTGTCGGCGGTTTACTCGATTTGTGATTGGTTGTTTTTTACTTTTGCAATTATTATTTATTCGACAGTCAGTTGCAAATGAAACCTATATCCGCTCGAGCAGCGTATAATGTCTAATAAAGTTTTTATTACAAAAATAACGAGTTTCAAAAATGATTTCCTACGAATGAAATCAAAATTACTATTTAAAATATGTGGTCTCATTATTTTGTAATCGCAATTACAAATATTAAAAAAATCTTACTTATATATAAGATGACATAATCCTTCGCGCAAATGAGCACGTAATCTAAATTTTTTCTACAGTAACAGGGCAATTTACTAGATCCTGTAGATAGTGTTTAATGACAGTCAATACAAAATGTAACAGATTTTACAAATTTTTAAATAATATCTTATAAAAATGATGTATTTCTCAATATCTCTTACAAACAATTAGTTAACAAGTTTTACTAAATTTTATAAAAAAAAATTAAAAAAAAAATTAGTAATACGATCTAATTGAAACAAATCTGAAAGAATCCTTTTTTAATTCTCATCACATTCATAATAGTGATATAAACACAATTGAGCCGGTATTTAAAATATGCTTATAAATATTGATAACATTTTACTAAATTAAGATAAGTTATTTATTAAGAAATCATTAAAGGAAATCTGGGACCACAAGGTTAACTAACTCTTTTAATTTGAAAAACACACTTTAAAAATTACTTGAAGTAGACTAAAAATTACTATAACATCGACAATTTGTACGCGTCACGTTACAAGAAAAACTAACAATTTATTTATCTGCACCCATTTTCTCAGTGTAAAAAAGTCTATTTCCCACGTAAAATTATGCGTATTCGGAAAAACGCCCCACCAAAAATTACTAATTGCCACCGACATTTTCCACCGCTTCTTTAAACGTCCTTTTCCGATCTCAATATATAAGAAACCCACGTCCACCGATACGTATACGTAAACACCCCTCTCAATTCCTACGAATTAAACCGAAGAAACGAGCCACTTCCTCCGCCACAAATCAAAGCGGGCCGTCGGCGCGTCCCCTCGGACGACATCCTGCTTGCACCCCGATCAAACAAAGGAAAACGCAGAAAATTAACGATCGCGACACACTCGGCCGAGGAGGTCGAAGGTGGCGCTCGCCGTGGGAATGCGTGCTCGCGCCGGCGTGTAATTTTCGACGGGGTCCTTTCACGCTCCGCGGCGCGCGTCATATCTCCTTCCTGCGCCCCGGCCACGGAATCTCATAACCGATCGCTGAATTCACACCGACTCCGGCGCGCGGGGGTGGACTCGCTCGTATGCACGTGCGTAAAAGGGGTACACTGGACGTATAATGTAAAGGGTCACGCTTGGGGGGAGTCGCGCGCGACACGGTCGGCGAGCCGCGGCGGTGGGGTTAAAGAGCGAGCTTTATGTAACGTAAACGAACGATTAAATTTGGTCGCGTTTGTGTTTGCTCGCATAGAACCGCGGCTCATGAGAATCGACGCGCTCGTCCGGGAGCGAACGACTACACGGTTCTCCATTATAATAGCGCCGAGGAGAGGTGGGACGCGCTCACCGGTGCGAGTGGGCTATTTTTTATCGAGACATAGGAGCTCGAGGTGGATAGAGCTGTTCCGTTTAATTGTGCTGGTTGCCTTTTTAATCAATTTATTTGTGGTAATTAAGATAGCAAATATGCGCTCTTCTTTCGGTTATTTGTGTTCTTTATCGGTTGCTTTAAGTGAATCATCATGATTTTTTTTGTTAGCATGTAAATATTGGCGTCTTTATCTTTTAATTTTAATTTATATGTGTACTTAATGATTCGTCAGTAGATACTGAACTACTGAAGTTAGAAATATAATCATCCGAAAATAGTAGAATTAAATAATTGATTTGTAGGTAAAATTAATATAAATTAAGAATTTAATTTTCATGCATTAATAATCTAAAGTCTAGAAAATAAGTAGTTGACAAATTAATTTTGTATAATAAAAATGTGACATGCCTGTACAGTTAGAAACGAATCTGAAGAAGCCAATTTCAAAAGGCAGTAATTCTCATAAAAAATATTCTATAATACGCGTAAGTAATTTAATTTACTTCAGATTAACAATTGAGTAACATAATAAACTAAACTGATATCCAAAAATTCCATAATTTTTGGATTGGGATGTTTCTAATCTGCTGTTGATTTTAGTACTATAAAGTTACTTTTTCATTAAAATTGGTATAGTTCTTTTGACAACAAACTATTTTACCCCCACTCCCCTACATTAATTAGTATTATAGTTTATTTACGATAAGAAATTGTCCCTAATATAAATAAATTGCAATATAATACAATTTGATCATAAATTTAAAATGACTAGTCTTCCAAAAATTTATTTTATTCCGTAGATTAAAAATAATTGTATTAAAGTTACCATAAAAACGATTCTTCTATATCATTTAATAAATTAAATGATCCTATTAAATAAATCCTGCAGTGTACAAAAGAAAAGTGAACAGTTTAACATCCCAATTTGCGGTTTTACATATTACAAAAAAAAGAGACAAACTACGTCGAACAACAGCGCGTTTAAAGCTCGCAAGCACATGCCTAGGCGCGCGAACAAGATCTCCGCGTTCGCGCGTCAAATACCGCCGAAAGTCCTGCCTCGCTTGCGGACGGACGCACGTGCGCATTCCAGCGGCTCGTCCAGCGTCCCTCGCGCGCCGGTATTACCCGTATTTACCAGACGCTTTACACACTCGCCTGCCTTTCTCAACCGGGAACAAAAAAAAAAAAAAAAAAAATCCGCCGAGCGAAAGAGAGAAAACGAAGAAGCTCGAGTGTGCATTACACCCATAGGTAGCCTCGCGGCTTGGAACAACAATAACTCTTGGCCTCCCCCCCCTCCCATTGCGTTTTAATGGCCATGCGCCTATTTAGCGAGTCTCCGAGAGAGGAGGAAGAGGAAGTGGGCTGATGGGCGCATACACATGCGCGCGCGCGGCCGGCCGGAGTTTTGTAACTAATTTCGAGCGTAAATTGTCCGTAACATTGGCCGGCTCGCGAGCCATCCTCTCTCGGAATGGATGGCTTTTCCTTCGGCGCGATTACGTGCCAACGACGAGCGGCGACACACGCACACACACCCGCGCGAGCAGCCAGCGTCCCCGCAGGATCGCCTTTGACTCGCTCTGTTTAGGCGGATTTTACGAGTTTATATATAGTCACAGGCGCAATTAGGGATTCGCTGATGCATGAACAATCGGCTGGTACCAACACTTACGTGTTTACAGTACGCAAGATTTTTTTTTTTATCGGAATATTTTACTATGTGAGCCACTAAAACTAAATTGGTAACAGGTAGAAAATGTCGATATAAAAAATTCTAAAGGAGATTTATAATTAACAAAATTTAGTAGTTTTAAATAAATAATTTCGTTGAACTAAATATTTATTTGAACTAATAAATGCATTAATTTGCAAGAAATGTTTTGATGATTAAAAGAAATATTTAATTGGTTATAAAAAAAAATTATTTAGTTGGCACCCTTTTTAATGAAATATTTAGTCTTTTTAGTGACGGTAAAATTTCACAAATTTCAACAATTTTTATACCCATTTTCCATTCAAGTGTAGTTACACTAAGCTGCCAAGTTTCCAATTAAGAAAATTAAAGACGCCCAATGCAGGTATGGTAAAAAAAAATGGAACATTGAAAAATATTTTATCGGTTACAATTTATCGTTTTCATAGCCGAATCTATCTACTAAATTAAATGGAACAACCTTTTTTCATGTAAAAGTTATTGCGAGGTGATTCCGTGGAGATGCAGATAAATGTAAGGTGAAAAGTTTATTTTCTCATGATGCCGTCCGGAAAATAAGGGTACCGGTTTTTAATACGCGAACAGACGGGGGTAACTGTAAATAATCCGCGAGAAAAAAATTTATTCCACATGTGAGCTTTTTTAAGATTATCGAGGTGATTTACGAACGTAAAAAGAATTAATAGATTGTATCTAATTTGTACACTATGTTGGTGTTGATTAGAAATAATTACTTTTATCAGCGCCATTAATTAAATGAAAGTTTATGTTTATCACTGAATACGCGGATGCATTTAATAATGTCTATATTTTCCGAGCGGCTGTACTCATCCGCAATTAGTTAAATGCTTACGCGTATTTTGAAGGAGAAAGATTGTTTCACCCAATAAATAAAATATCATTATCATTATTAAGAAATTTTATTAATCCTAATGGGATATAATGTATAGATTATTGTATTGTACAGTTATTTGTTGCATTATATTTTATTACCATAAAAATTGAAATGTTGTTCAATATTGTGAAAACTAGATAAAATTTTCCTAAGAAAATAAAAATAACCTGTTGACTAAAACAGATTAAAAAAAACTTGAAAATAACAAAAATATGAGACAATTAATGAGAAATATATTCTATTTAAATGAAATGAAAAAGTACTACTGACTGCATGCAAGTAATAGTCAGTTGTAATCTTTTGAAAAAGCCTAACGTATGTCTTTAAATACAAAATTGATTTTTTTTCTGTTTAATCTCCTTTAATAATACTATTTTGGTTACGAAAAATACGTTTGCAGAGACTGCATCTTACCGATTTATAAACGTGATTCTATAAACCGTTACGTGTTTTAGTTATTTCCTAATACTTCAGAACCATAAAATTAAATGTAGCATATCTGCTATATCCGGCAGTAAGGGTTAAAATAAAGAATGATAAATTGATTTACATGTCACTGAATATTCAGACAAGATACTCAAGTATTTTGCTCGATGTATATATGTATACGTATATACTCATTGAAATTGAAACGCGCTTGAGCCTACAGATAAAGCGCATAATATTTCCTGATTCTTTTATTTACCGCCATGTGAAATAAAGACATGTCCCTAGTAACTGTCGACCATTTAACTGATTGATATTCACATAACTATAAAAAAAATTATCTGATCATAGAAACAATAGTAATCGAATACCAACAAAATTATTACACTGAATAATCAATCCTTTCAGAAATGATAAAGAAAAATGAATAAAAAATTTTGTTACTTGAACTTGACTTGAGTTTATTATAAATCCCCTTTTCCTCTTAAAATGTAGAAGAGTGAAAAACCACTTCAAATGAAAACTGTAGCAATTTCATTTAGCAATCAAAAAAAAATTGCACATGCTCAATTTTTCTGATAGTGATTTTTTGTATAACTTCCCTTATCTGTACAATAAAAAAAATCATTTTAAAATTTCCCTCGAGAGAAAAAAAGATCCCGATGCACCTTCGATCGAGAAGCAGAAGATCGGCGAACTAATGTTAACGTCCAGCGAGCTAAGGTACACAGTCCGCCGATGAATCGCGGCCGCGCGCGAGCCTATTTATAAACCGCGGCGCGGGCAGCTCGCGCGCAGAATCCGACGCGTACGCGGGCTCAAGTTCAGGCTTCGCGACGCCCACGCGTCGCCGTCTCCTCCAGCCACGCCGTGAGTCACGGGCGTCGTCGAGCGCCTTTCTCGATTCTTGCGAATTTTGCCTATTTGTTTACAAACATTTAGCGCTCTCGCGATGTAAGAGTGAAAAATTCAAAAAACCACACTTTTTCCGAAAAGAAAAAACGGAGCTTATATCTAAATTTGAACGATTCAGTGTTCAGTCGAATCGAGTGATTTTTCACTTTTTCACATTTTGAGAAAATAAATTGCGCTCAGAAAAAAGACGCAACAGGAAATGGATTTAACCAATTGCGAGAGGAAATGGAGGTATCCTTTCGATCGATATCTCCTTCCTTCGATATAAATATATATATCACGTTGTGAAATCTGCGTGATTTAACCGTGAAATAGTAAAGTTTATTTTTATATACAGAATCCGTAATAAGTGGTTTCTTTTAAAGTGCAAAAGCGCTGCTCGCACTTAATTATTTATGTAGGGATATTTTAATTAGTTTGCAAAGGTTGCGAGAACATAGGGGGGTTATTGAGTTTTCTGTTCGGATTTATGGAGAGTGTAATTAATTAGCCGCAGGGAATATACGGTTTTGTTGTACTGGAATATAACGCTACTTTAATATTTTTCAAGTAGGATAACGATTCCGTTTTGAATAAATACCAGCGACTTGATTGGGTGATTCACTGAATTTAATTGGTTATTTACTGGCGCAAGACACTAAGTACCACCTATAGGATATTACGCAGTCAGGAAATTATTATTTCAAATAAGAAATTTGCCATACGAGGAAAGCGCTTGTAGAACAAAAGATCTATTGCACAGGACGTAGATCTTTATTTATTTCGGTTCTTAAACATTTTTTTTCAATTTCTTAAACAATTTTTTTAATTGGAATAAATTAAATTAAATATTAAGTTAAATTCATATTAGATACGAAATAGTTATTTATGCACCAAGGGAGTAAAATAGTCACTCCCGAGGTGCATATAACATTTTTCACCTTAATCACTTACAACAAGGCCACTTTATATGACAATTTAAATTAAAATCAATTTACTGTCACTCTACACGGTAACTTTTGTTTGTTAATATTACACTTTTTACTGCAATTATACGTAATTTTTTTCGATTGTCAGTTTATAACTCCTATTACTATATAAGTACTCTTACTTTATAACTCCTCTTACTACATAAGTATGGTATTTTTTTTTCTAGATTTATTAGAATTTTCCAATAAAATTTCCCTCTATACCGGACTTGCAGAATCGAAAACTAAAAATTTCACTCAGTGAAATCAATTAAGAATGAAAAATGAACCTCCACACGCTAATGGCTCAGATTTTTTAATCGATCACATCGATAATGCCAGCTGCTACCACCTCGATTGCCGAGTTATTAAGCCATTATCCAACAAATAATTTACTAAAGGATCGAGCGCACTTTTCCCCGAGAGAGAATCAACTCACTACCGTAACACAATTAATCGCAACACCGACTATCGGCGAAGGCATCGCATCTCGGCGCGAAGCGTCGAATCGACAAGCCCCGCGACGTCGTCGTAAATCGCCGATAGGCCGAGACTCGCGCTGGAAAATCGACCCTTTCTCCTCTCGCCGCACCCGGTCGAAAAGCAGCGAGCGCCGCGCGAAAAAAAGGGGAGTCACGCGAGTAATTAAAATACCGCCGGGGCATTTAATCGGCGCGGGCCGTAATTCGCGCGGCGGCGGCGCACCGTCAAAATGCGCGCCGCTCGGGATCCAGCTGCGCGAGTAAATTTCTCTCGCGCGCCGCCGGGACCTCGCCTTATCGTACGTTCAACTCACTCGGGATTTCGCGCAGGAATCCCGACGCCGCGGGACTGACACGGCCGGCTGTCGGTTTTGTCGGGGGGTACCCTCTTTCTATAGGCTGAATTTGAAGTTTTATTAGGGGATTTAAAAATGGTGGAAATGGGGTTTTTAGTAGTATCCTAATACAGAAGTAAGAAATTTGAAGAATCATTTCTATTTCAGAAAAAATTCAAACAGTCTAAGATCAATTGACTCATTTTTTACTCATAGCGAGTGATTTTTTGTTGAAAAGTTGCTCAAACACAAGATGTTGGACTAAAAAAGAGACCGACGGTAACATTTTATTTTTTATTATCCTCTCTTAAAAAAAAGATGGCAAAATGTTGTGAAGCATTTAAAGAAAAAAATTTTAATGTTTACTAAACGTTCGGTAGAATGGCGCCAAAATTCAAAATTTAATATTTTCATTTGAGATTATCGAAGCATTTTTTGTTTTTTTTTAATGTAGGTATATCCGTTTCTTATTAAATAGTCAGAATTCAATAAAACTTTAACTCCAGTTAAATTTTGGTGGAGCCTGCAGATCGTGGGAGAAAAGACATAAATATTTAAATCGATATTAGTACAGAAATTGTAATCATTAAGTTTTTTTTTAAATTCTAACAATCCCTAAAGTTTATATCAAATAATTTTTTTTTTTTAATCTAACTTGTATTAAAACATGTGATAAATAAATATGTATAATACATGGGTATAAGAAACCACTTAGCGCGCGAATCGTAGTGAATTTTGCTGGTATCTTAAAAATATTAAGGTATAATGTATTTAAGATTTCTTGATATATGTTTATAGTGAACAGAATTAAATTTCTTTCTTGATTGTATAATTCAATTTGATACGTACGTTCAGTACTATGATACTGAAATCAAGAACATATATTCCAACTCGTAGAAGAAATTCGTTTAATCTTAAATAAGTCAGTTATCAGTGAAGTACTGCGAAGAATGGTACTTGAATGTAAAAATCGATCGTATCTTTAAATTATCCGAAGAATTTATTAAACGCACTTTATAGCGAAAATTACACTAGAAGTTACTTTTGATTATAAGTAATTTTACCGCTATGTAGGTAGTACTCCTTATCGCGAACTTTATACGATGTAATTTACGGAGGTTAGTAATTTTCCAAGATACAATGATAAAAATATCTTGAATACTATTAATTATTTACAAAATAAACTTATTAAGGTGTAACTGATCTTTGAGGAAATTTTTGTACTGATTTTCCGATAATTTATTTTC
Organism: Eurytoma californica; assembly: GCA_035586675.1. Taxonomy (NCBI): domain Eukaryota; kingdom Metazoa; phylum Arthropoda; class Insecta; order Hymenoptera; family Eurytomidae; genus Eurytoma; species Eurytoma californica. The sequence continues at coordinate 12,644 of JAXIUT010016130.1, forward strand.
CAGAAAGATTTTACGACATGTCTCGGCAAAACAGGTGGGATTCGCCACACAAAAATAATAACAAAATAAAATATTCACGCAAGATTTTCAGAAAAGTTTACTAAAAACGATTTTAATCACGGATATTTTATTTTTGATATCTCACGAAACGAAAATGGGTTAAGAATTTATGACATTTAATCTAAACGCATACTTCGTAAATAATAAATTATTTAAAGAATTTCATGTGATAATAAAACTGGATTTTATACCTCAGATTTGAAAGGTACAGCGTCGTTAAATAAACAAAGAAAAATTATTTAACCGCGTATAAAAATGCGTAATTTTTTTCGTGTACAACAACCGATGAAAAATTCAAATGAAAAATCTTACACGTTAATTTGAATGGAAAAAATTTTATATCATTGTGCTCTAACGGCGCAGTCCCGATACTTACGAGGGTAATAAATTTTCCCTCGATTTTACGAGCGATTTCATTGATATCCATTGTCGATCGTCATTCAACACGTGACGACTTAACGATGTAAATTCAAATCAACATTTGCATATCCTTAAAAAAATATTAAATATTTCACACGTGACTCAGATATCCATCCTCCCTGCACTAAAAAAATTCTAAAAGCTCTAATAATAAACTGAAGCAAGGATGCGTTTAGATCGAGTTCCATTGTTTGGAGAAAACTTAAAAAGTACGCGGCAAATTTGAAATGTTTAAAAAAGAAAACTGTGATTTTTTTC
>JAXIUT010016181.1:7955-20676 GCA_035586675.1 Eurytoma californica
ATAAATTTTTTGTTCGGTGTACTTACAAAAATTACTATAGAATGTAAGAAATTTTACTGTATTTTATTATAAAACATTTTCGACTTCTAAATTTTATGAGAAACAACTTCCATCGATTGTAATTTTTACTAACATTTTTTTAAAAATAGTCTTTCATCTTCATGAAAAAAATCAAAAAGTCCCCAGACTAGTTCGTATATCATTTATTAAACAAAAATTTTATTCATTTAAAAAAAAAATAAATAAATAAATAAAGGAGAGAGACAGGTTCAATCCTTAGGTGTAGCATTTCACCGTTAAAATTTCAAAGCCACCCGGCTTATCGACTTGACCTCATCGTCGAACTCGTCCGGACTCGCCGAGGAAGCAGATGCTTGGAGCGCGGGGCGCGTCTGGGTCGGCAACCCCGAGTCCGCGCAATAGGCGACTCCCCGTGCGCCGGAAACACAATGCGCCCGAGGGAAGGGAGGCCGCCGCCGCCACGAGAGGAAGCGAGGAAGGAAGGAAACGCGCGCCAAAGGAAAGAGGCCCGGAGTCGACTCTCGCCGTCTTTCTCTCCCTCGCAGAATTGCACGGGCAACCCCTTGGCAAATTTACAATTCGGCTCGACGCGCCGCCGGCGGCGGCGGCCCCCGTCTATGTCTTTTTCCCCCGGAGGGCCCCATTGTCGCGGCACCGCGCGCGCGAGCGCAGGGGTGCAGCTGCGCTATCAGTGTGCCCCCTCGACTCGACGCCGCGATCGAGCGACGCGATGGACGCACCGGTGAATTTCGCTTTTATACGTGTGCATGTACTTGAACTCGCGGTCTATTCAAATTTCGTGCCTTTTTTTGCGCTAAATGTGTGTTTTTTTAATCTATATATTAAAATTAATACGTTTAAGTGACTAATGCTAGTCTTTTTTTTAATAATGTATATAATTGGAATAGAATAGAATACATTGTTTTTATTTAAATTTAAATATTTATAAAATTAAAGAAAATTATGTAATACTATAGTTTTTTTAAAAGAGTCTTGACCAACGTATTGTTTTTGATGATGTCTCTCGATAAAGTGAAACATTTAGACTGACTCCAGTTTTATTTCAAATAATTTTTAAAATTTTCGATTAAATAAATAAATAAATTTTCACATTATAAAAGTATCCCAACGTAAAAATCAATGTAATATTTTTTTCAAATTTCGCGCTCAAATTTATTCGCCAATAATCTGTTCTAAGAAACTTTACTTTTATAATTAACAAGATAGGATACGATTTTTTGTTTTTAAGTAGGATTCTGGAAGCAGCCGATAGAATCAACTTTTCGCAGAGAGTAAACGCAATGTTTACTTTTCTCCCGAAGGATCGTCTTGGAAGTTCGCTCACGCGCACCTGTGCAGGCGGGGGTGTTGCATTCCTGGGCGCGTCGCCTTTCCGGCCGGCGAGCGTCTGCTCCTCTCGAGGCGCGTGTCGCGCCTATAAAAACCCCACGCGCCGTCTGAGAAATTAGAATATCGATCGAGCGGCCCGATGTGCTGTTACGAGCCACTTTCTACACGCCTGTATACGCGCGGGTGTTCGCTGCACATGGACTTCCGGTCTTTATGTGTACACGCCTCACTTTCGGCCGTTGGTATAAAAAGGCGCGAGGGAGAATTCTTAATCGACCGGGGGTGGCGAGCTTGATTCCTTCGGCCCTTTTTTTTTGTTTTGTTTTGCTTTTTTACGACGCCGACCTCGACTCCTTTGTCCTAACAGACCGCGGGCGGCCAATTAAACTGACTAATCGACGCACGGGTCCTTTATATTCTCCTGGTCATTGAGAGATGCTAGATTTCTAATTTTGTAGTTTTTCATTCTTTTAATCTGCAGGAAGAGACAATCGTTTAAACAAATTTTTTTAAATTTAAGTATGTACTTAAAGAAATGTATTATAGGAAAATTTACTATAAATTCGTGAAGGTGGAAAACAGGCTTAATTATGGCAAACTTTAGTACAATCATTATAAATTTTCCAAAATTTATGCACTGAAAAATAATTTATTGTTACTAAAGAAATCTTACTTGATTCAAGTAAAATTTACTTCAATTAAAGTAATATTTACTTGAATCAACTGAAATTTACTTAAATAAAGTAAAATTTCTTTAGTAACAATAAACTTTTTTTCAGTGTGCCAATTATTCTCATGTTTCCAGTATGTACCCTACTCCATTTGAAATAATTTATAGTAATTTTTCCTACTTATTTTGTAATAAACCAGCAAATCATTTCCCAAGGAGTACGCGCTGTGCGTACATCGTCCGGCAAGGGGTCAATGCAATTACAATGTTATTTATACCGCGGTAAAAAAAAAAATAAGGTGCCCGCGAGTTAAGCGACGTGCAGTCGAGTTCTCCTTTCTGCTCGAATTTCCCTTTGGCATTTGCTGCGAGGCGCCGTGGCCTCTGCCCCGAAGCACGCGCCGCAGGTAAATAAAGTTCGCACATGTGCTTTACTCTCCGGTCGACCTCCGGCGGAGTTTTTATACTTCTTTCGGAACGGACTTCGGCTCTTTGTTCCCGCGGCCGCCTCGGACGCACCGACGCGAGCGGCGCACTCGCGCTGCAACCGCATGCCGCGGCTTATAAATAGTTCGCCTCGCGCGGCTCGCTTCACGTTTCTCAACGTAATGCCGGCGCTTTGGTTTATTTTCGTTTTTTCTTTCCCCATTTGGAGGAGGATGTTGCAGGCTGCATTTGTGTATTTTGATAAATCGTTTGTCAATGTCAATTCTTTTAAATGACGTCATTTTTAAAATCTCCAATCATGAACTTTTTATTTTAGTGTATAATTACTACTTTTTTTTAGTTTCATATTAAAGTTAGGGAAAAATTATCTTAGTAGTGAAATTATTATTGTTTAGTAGTAATAATTATTGAAGTACGTTAGATTAATTATTAGTGAATTTTCACTAATTAAATGTCTTATTGCTTCATGTAATTCAATTTGTAAGTCTATTTACTTACACTTAACTATACACAAGAAAATTTAATAATTAAAAATATTTATCAAAAATAATCTAAATATGAAGAACTATTTAAAGTAAAAATTAGCTAGTAACCTTGTTAAAAAAATACCTTTGACCAAACCAATAAATTTCAATTTTATAGCCCACTAATAAAATCGCTACGGGTCAAATATTTGCATAAGACGCTCTAAAATATAACTGGCGACCGCTTAGCAAGAGTACCCGGAGAAACAAGAGCCGTACCTGCGTCACAATCCATAAAACAATAAAAGCTCCAGGCAAAGCAGCGAGCGGAGCGGAAAAGCGCGCGCGGCACCTTTGTCCGGCTCCCGGGAGTCCTGGGCCTGGACTGACCACGATACCGAATTGAGATAGCGGACCCATAAATCCGGATGCACTGTCCGTCAAAGGAGAAAGAGAAAGACCGTAAGAGCAAGAGAGATAGATAGAAAGTAGGAGAGTGCGAGAGGGAGAGAGAGGCGATTATGCCGATGTGCCTCCGGGATTATCGGGGCCGCTCCTCCGGGACCGAGCGGAAAGAAGACAATAAGTGGCGGCGCGCAGCCCTTTAAACCCGCGCGCCGGTTGAGCACCTCTGCACATTCGCGAGGCTAATTGTTACGCAGCTGCCGGGCGAACGTGACGCCGTGGTCCATTGACTTATTAGACCGACAATACGGGCCGCCTCTGCGTTGGCTTTTATGATTTTTCTTTTTTACGCTCCATATCCGCTGCATTCCTCCGATGCGGCAACTTAACTCGACGTCGAGAGCGTGAATATTTTTTCCGAATTTCGCGCGACCTCTTCTAGGAAGGTGTACCAGCTGTCGCGCGGAAAGTCGATAAAAAATAGTAGGCACCGCCAGCAAATAGAGCGTGTTTGAGGAGTCTATGTGGCAGAGGCGATAAAATAGCACGGCGCGCGTGTGTGTACGAAAAAAAAATCAAATCGCTCTCTCCTTAAAGGCTGGCAGTTTGCAGAGCGAAGCGAGAATCGCGATAAGGCCGTATCCTTTTGATATTAATATCGAGAGCGACTTCCGGTGACTCTCGGTACTACTTACATCTGAGTTTAATGAAGCGAGATCTCGCCGCCGATTAGCCCATTATTTTACGCGAATAAAACAAGCACGTTTTGGACACTTGGCAACAATATTTGTACAAGCTCGTCGTGTTTGATTTATTGCAATAGTAAAACTTAATAGACTGTCAACTGCTTTAGAGTTGAAATTAAATAGTAAAATTTATTATTACTGTTATTAAAATAATTTAGTAATAATTACTTAATTAATCAATGACACAATTGAGAAATTTATTTACAAGAAAGAAATTTATTAAGTATCATTTTTCAATTAGAACTGCTTAAATCGTATGCTAATTGCTTCGCGGTCATGATTACGTAACTCCTCCGCAAACGGCATTATAGTTATACAACTGCAGCCATAACCATAACAACACGTCGTGGTATATGCGCATAATCCTATTAGCGTGAAAAGATTACATTACGAACTAATACCTGATTAATTATTCATGTACACTTAGTCCGGTTTCATTAACGAAAAACTACACCGAAGTAAGAATAAAGTACACGTGACCGTTCAACAAGATCGCGCAACGGAAATCTTAAAGAGTATCGAAACACTCCAATGACCTAGTGAATCACGCGAGGAAATGAAAACCGGACTGTGCCGTAACAACTGTATATAAAACAAGTGCCCGCGCGATAACGGAATGCACCGCTCGACATGCTCTTTTTCCGCTAGAAAACTCCCGCGACCTTGGCGACTCCGAGATATAGGCGCACGCCGCGCTTTGCATTGTAAATACACAAACAAAACCGCTTCGACGCGCTTTAAACCCGCGTGGGGCACCTGTGCCGCCCACTTGCAACAATTAACCGTCTTATCGGCACGTGTGCAATACTCATCATCGCGCGGGCAAAAACAAAAGGTAGCCGGCCGTTTAAAGGCCCGCGCCACTGCGAAAGTGAAAGTGCAGCGAACAAAACGCGGAAGGATATTATACCGCTCAATGTAAGTGCGAGGATCTCGAGATAATGTAACTTACGCTTCGGTAGGCGGAGGCGAGTAGAACGTGGAGTGGTACGAGGCGATGTCGACGCTCTTGCCGGGCACCATGAGGCCGGCCTGCGCCTGCATCGACGACTCCATCTTCGGCGGGGACGGGGTTTTTCTCCGCGGTTTCGGCTTAAACGGCGTCGCTCCTCTACGGGGAACTGCGGAGGCTCGAAGGGGGAAGCCGGAACTGCAGGGGGGGAGTGCGGCGTCGCGGCACTCGGCACTGGGGCCACTCCTCTCACACTATATCCATCACGCTGGCTGTGCTCGAGGATGGGTCCGCGAGCCGGGGCGACATCCGCTGGCGTGGGTCCCTCGCTGCGCTCTTTAGAGAGTCGCGGATGCCATGGCCCCGCGCGCCGATCTGACGCGGGAACGCCGGCCGCTATTGATTCTCCCGGAGTCTGCGAATGGGCCGACTTTTTTTGCGCGCATGCGCCGGTCCTTACTCCCTCTCTCTCTTGCTCGCACAATATCACGCACAGTCGGCTCGCGTTGCCGACTATTAGATATATATCTCCGTTCGATTTTTACAATATACCGGGCCCTTTTTGTTTATTAATTAATTAATTAATACACTCGCGAGGTTATACACGTATACGTCGGGTCGCGCGTGTGTATATATACGGCCGGTACGGGGGAGCGCGCGTGTGTATGTGTGTGTCCGAGAGTCGCCGCGAAGGGAAAAAGAGAAGGGAGGAATTGCTGTGCCTCCGGGCGGTGAGAGCGGGCTGGCGCGCGCCCCGCTCGCTACGAGGATCGCTGTGGAACTGGCGGGCGCGCGCCGCCGCCGAGGCGAGGGAGCAGGCTCCGTCGAGGGAGAGAAAAAGGGAAGGGAGGAGGGAGGGGAGCTGTGCTGCTCTACCGCCGTCGCCGCCGCCGCGCGCACAGCCCGGCGGATATTTTGCCGGCTCCCACGACATACACGCTCCGCGCCACGGGAGAGGGGGTTGCGACTCTCCCTCTGTGTAGCCGTCGCCGTCGTCGCGCCGAATCTCCCCCTTTACGCCAAGTATTGCGCTTATACACTCCTTTTCTCCAAGCTGATGGATATTTCCATTTCTCTCATGCACCGACGCTTATCGGACGACTTGTGCCGGCTTCATTATCGGTAGGTTATGTTTTACGAGTGGTCCCTAATCGTCAACGATATTGGATTATCGCAGGGTCGATATAGCTTGTTGATCTTCTGGCGATACTTGAAGGTTTTTGTGCGTTTTTATTCAGATACTAGTGTATTTAGAGGAAAGAGATTTCTTTTATGAAATAATGAAGCTGATTTCGATGCCATAATACAAGTGTAATTACTCATTTATTATATCCGCAAGGGACGTGTAAACATGTGTATAATGAAGAAATAAACGCATGTATAATAAATGCATAAACATACGTAATAAACATTCGAATAATGATGGAAAAGGAACGTCGTGGAAAATTAACATAATCAGCAGATAAAGAACAAAAAATTCTCGATTCAAAAGAACAGTAACTCCGATTAGCTCCTTTTACTATGCAAGTCACTTTTTTTACTACTTTTACATATCAAGCTACTATAGGCATGTACTTACGATTTGTATCTTCATAACAAATACAACTAAAAATCAAAACATGCCTTTTCATCCTGACTTTTTAACAAACTCTTGTAGAAAGTAGATAAGTTTATAAAAATCCTCAAAGCAACAAAATAAACCTAAGCTTACGTAATTTTCGCATCTCCCAATTTCCCTTCGGAGCCCCGCGCGAATTAAAATCAAGTGGTCGCCGGCAAATAAATCGCCTTATAAAAATGAGCATCTCCAGTCTCAAGGATACGCGTGGAGAGCGAGCGACGGAAAAAAAGAGAGGAGAGAGAGAAAATGAGCTGAAATATTTCGTCGAGACTCGCGCAGAAAAGAAGCCCATCGGGCACACTGCAGAGCGGAGCAGGAGTGGAAGGACGGGCGCGGGCACGTCTCGAGTGTGCGCGCGCCCACAGGGATCCTTATCCCGCTTCTCTCCTCTCCTTTCCCTTCCTCCTCTCTCTCTCACTCTCGCTCTCTCTCTCTCTCTCTCTTTCTCTCTTTCTCTCTCTCGTATTTTCGCTTTTTCACTCTCACTGTTGTCTTTTGCTTTTTGCCGTCCCTCGGATCCTCGTGGAGCTCAGCCTCGTTTCTCCCGCTGCTTCGAGGTTTCCCCGAGGTTTTCTGCGACCGACGGGACTATATCAGATGGGCGCAAGTCCCTTTAAATGTACTTTTACCGTATCTGCTCGCGGCGGTGAACTTTTTTCATTGTTTCTAGCTTGGATCGCAATGTAAACACAGAGGTAAACATAAATATTAGGGGTTTTGGTGTTTAGATGATTATTATTCCCTTGGTTTATTCAAATTTTAACATTTGGAGTTTTAAAAAAAAAATACGAATTTTATTTGTTTATCTTTTGGTAAAAATTCTTTAATTACTTCTGTGACACAGTAATTTTGTGTTTACATTATTATTACCACTCTTGTAAACAAAATTTTCAAATAAGTATTATGGGTATATTATTTAATACCTTGAATTTATTTTAAGTACACATTGACATATAAATAATGTTGAATTATTTTCTGAATGTAAAACAGGTTGTCGGTGTTTTTAAATGCCTGAGGAACATCCAAATATTGCCTTGTCTTGTCAATATACACCGAGAATGAGAGAAGGAAAACTTAATATAGTTGCCTAATAAATTAATAAACATAAACAAACTTGAATCTTATATATTTTCATATGCATACGTTGAATTAAAAGCGTTAAGTAAATTAAAAGATTATTCGTATATGAATCATGCCAATAGTAGATCTTGACCATCAATATTTAATTAATGAAGAAACATAAAAATTGTTTATTACTATGAAAAAACATTAACCATAAATTAGCCAGACAATGCATATTCTAGCCATTTTATGGTTAATTTTTTTACAGAGTAGACTAACAATACTTCCACATACGTACATTAGTTCGTACTTAGTGAATCTATTATAAAAACTACTATAGTTATCATCATTACTACAGAATTAGCCCTTTAAATAGGTATCTCCAAAAAGAACAAGTTAGGGTAAAAAATATGCTCCAATTGTCCACTCACCATTCGTATTTTAATCAAGTAAGTTTCAAGTCCCTGTTACTCGTACTTTAGCTGTACTCTCGATAATCCGTTTAAAAAACCCTCCAAAAAATTCCCGATTGTTTTAAACAGTCATCCCCCCGTCCAATTACTTCGATGATCGCTCTCTCAGCGCATCGGCGACGTCCGTCTCTCTCGGCCTCATTGTTCGCGAAAATCCGCCATAAATTACGGAAGCCGTCCGTCCGTTCAAAGGTGGCAAAGAGCATCGCGGTGGGCGTCCTCCCCCCCTCGATGCGGATAATTCGCTCTCCGGCCCGAAAAAGCCGCTGCGGCGTCGCGCAGGCGGCGACACTCGAAGGGATCGACGCGGGGCGGCTGGAGTGCATCTCGCACACCAGTGCAGGCGCTTATGCGCACGACGGAGCCTTGGCAACCGTGACTCGGGCCGCCGGCCGGAAGGAGCCGAGGACGGCCGAAATTCTGGAGGGATGCTGCGATGCGCCGGCTTGTTTTTCTGCAGCGCGACCCCGCGCCTTCCTGGAAGCGCCACTTTTTAAACGCCTCGCTCGCTATTTCGTTGCCTTGTTCTTTTATCTTCTTTTTACTTTTTTTTTTGCGATTCCGAGATATTCGCGCGCTTATGTAACGCCGGGTGTTTACAGTGGGATGGATGTTTTTTTCTCTCCTGCTATATGGGAATGTTTTTATTTTTTTCATCGAACCTTACCGACGTCACTGTATTTTTAGAGAGGACTTTTTAGTGGGATAATTTATTCCGATAAGATACGAATGTGCAATTACACTTTTAATTGGGCTGAAATGAAATCAACAGGAGGCGATTTGATTAAACGTGGGAATAGTACGGTGATGCTTTTGGACACGCGATGTTAATAGAGCGCACATGTCGCTTTCGTACAAAAGCGTCAGATGCGATTTTTGGGGCCGAATGGAGCGCTTCGCTTTTACGCGCGCCGCTCGGTATAAAAGCGTTTCGCACAAAGGACGTAAAGACCTTTTCCAATCAACCCTTTTTTTTGCGAAAAAAATTCCCGGAATTAAAGTAGATTTATCGGGAATCCATGAGAATTTAGCGACGGCGAAGCGTACTTTGCGCATTGCCAATGTAAAGTGTGCAGCGTTTAATCTCTCACGGGTCTTTCTTGCGGGGAAGAAAGGGAGGGCGATGGGGTTAGTTTTGTAGGACTGCGGAAATTCGTGAATCAACGCCTGACCTTTTCCCGAAAATGGGAGGCACCTGACGACCAACCCCTTTTGTCGCTTCTTTTTGTACTCAGGTAAAAGTCGCGGCAATTGAGAAGCTATTTTTTTCAGGTAATTCGATTTCTTGTGGGAATTTAGGGTTTCTGTCGTACGCGATTGCGTAAGGCACTAACAATTCTTTGATTTATTTACTACAATCACTAAACATAACTTAACTATAGAACAACTCGAATTTTATCATTAAGGTGAATAAGGTATTTTTAAACACTACGATAAAAAAGTAGGTTCTAGCAGAAGTTTTCTATAGTTTGAATACTAGTAAAAGTTTTCTTTAGTTTGGATTTAGTACGATCAACAATCAAGTTTCAGAGAAATTGCAACAGAATGAAAATCAAATTTTTAAGTATGAATTTTAACGTACTTTACTAAATCAAAATAAAAAAGAATTTATAGGTTCTTACATGCAACAAACGCCGTATATATGCATATTCTGGCCAATTTATGGTTAATTTTTTTACAGAGCGATTTTAATAATTAAAAAGATTGGAAATAAAAATTTTCGAGCTGTTACGTGGTCTTATGTGAACAGATACTGTCTTTTATTTCAGGTAACTTAATATCTCTTAGATCACCTTATAACTTAGAAAAATTGCAATATTAGCGATTCATTTTTGGCTCTTTAGTCATTACTTTATATTTTTCTTCATTTTTTTCCTTGAAGTTATCCCCTGATAGAACCGCTTAGCAGCGGTTAACTAGCCGTTGGCTAACGTTACGCTTTTAGCGAGTTTTTAGCCAGCCACTGGCCAGTAGGCTAAAAATTTCTGCCAGGGTCGATACTTTCGTTTACACATGTTCCATTGTCATCAATCGAGTATATAACCTTCTACAAGATATCATTTTAAGCAATGTACATTACACTGATCGTTCAACAACGTCAATTATTAATTCGATCATATTTCCTCTTCCTTAACTTAAAAAACGAATATTACAAATCTCCAACCCGTTAATAACAGCCGGTAAAAAACTGACACGTCAGTTACCCCCGATTATGCACGGCTTAGCCGTTGGATCCATTAAATCGGTCGAGAACGTTATCAAGCCCGGGCGAATTGGCTAGGCGCCGCTGCTAACCCTCGCGGGGGAGACAAAGCCGGGCTCACCCTCGCCATTAAATCGACGGAGGGGGGCTCGCCCGCACCGTAACGAACACCTTTCCGTTGTAGACGCGCGGGGACACCCCGCGTCGACGGCGGCCGACGCGAATCGATAAAATTCAATTCGGCCGCCCTCGCTCGCTGCGCCTACGGTGCCGTTGCCGCGAATAAATAACGGGGCTGCTTTGGGATGTAATCTACATCGCGGTGTAGAGAGGCTCGATCAACAGGAGAACGGAGAGCTGCGGGAGGAGATATTTTCGGGGAAATTAGCAGGGTTTTTCGTGCGTCAAAGATTCCTGGTAGGAAATTAACCATGAATTGGTCAGAAAATGGTGAATTTAAAAGGAAATTAATTATTGGCCAATTTATGGTTAATTTTTTACCAGGGTACGTGTACGCGAATTGAGCGATCGGATTTCTACCTCGAACGTAAAATCTAGCGAAGTAGAGGACGCGCTGCGCGCATATAAATCACCTGGTCCTTTATGAACATTAATTAAACGGTTACATCACCATTGAATTTTCAAAAAAAAATGATTTTTTTTAAGCTTTTCAAGTACGAGGCTCTATATTTATTATTTTTAGAATAGGAGACAGTATGAAATGTCTCAAATCAGTCACGTATTAATATCGTAATACACGGAGAAAAAAAAGTAGGTGCAACACTTTGCACAAAAAATTTAGCTGTAATATGTCAGGTTTCTTTTACTTTCAGTATCTGTAGAAAGAGCTTACTTTTTAAAAATGTGGAAATTAAAACTTAGTATTTTAGAAATATAAAAACGTTATTATAGTAGTTATGTTAATTTTGTTGACTTTACACAAAGCTATTTTAACTTTTTCTAAACGATTACATTTTAGTAGTGCAAAACAATTAGATCTGCTGAATATTTATTTCCGTGTAGCTGTAAAAGCTGAGAAGAAAAAAGCAACCTTTGTATTTTTGTGCTAAATTCGTAAAAAAATTCTCTTCGTGTACAATGATGTACATCAACAGATATAATTACTGTGAAAAAGCACGTAATCATCTCGATGAACTCGGAATTTTGAATTAGTATTGTTAGCGCGCTGGCCGATAAGGCGACAGCTTTCGCGAATTATTGTTCAGACGGAGATTGTGTAGGCGGCGACGCTCGGAAATGCATAACGGGCGATATTGTTTCTTATCGCGTTTTAGCTTACACTGTGCAGTTAGGTTTCTTTTTATCGCAGAGGAAGTAATTAAATTCTAGTGCATTCGCTTTATCCAAATACCATTTCGTTCATAACTTTTGTTAAAGTCTTTAGCTATGTAATTATCACGTAAATGTAAAAAATTTATGTTTAATATTTAAATTTTATTTTTGTAGCATTAATATTTAAGCTGATAGAGAGATTAAGAGTAAATAAATGGTTGAATGAAAATGGGAAATTTTTTTTTGTAGCGATTTACGTAATATATGTACGTTAATTCTGTGATTAAATTCATAAAAAAAAAAGTTTTTTCAAACAAGAATATTGTGAAGTGCACTATCTTATCTAAATTACATCCTGTTGATAGCATCGGTGTGGATCAATGGATCCCAAACAGAATGCTGATCGAAATTTACTTAGAAATCAATTTCAAGAACTATTTCAATAACAATGCTTTAGAATGACAAACAAAGAGTGCCAAACTATACAAATTATTGTAATTTTTCGACTTTATAACGAATGTTGCAAATATCTCTATGATTGTTTAATAAAAAATTTGTCACCTAAATAAACAAATTTTACCACACCCTATATTATACAAAAAAAACATTCTTCCACAGCACAATCCTCGCAATAATTCAATTACTTGCGTCGTAATGTACGCTTAGCATTATATAAAAAAAAAATCGCGCAGTCCTCAAAAATGCATCTACCTCGCGCGAACGCTCACTTTCTCGGCGTAGCCGGGTATAACAAAGGGAGGAATGAATTTTGTCTATTCCTATAAAATTTCGTAATATCGTATTACAATTGTTTAATAAAAAATTTGTCACCTAAATAAACAAATTTTACCACACCCTATACACTGAGAAAATAGTTTAGAAAAAATTACTATTTTTATTTTTTTCGTAAGAGGGCGACCTACTCGACCTATAGTAGTAACGACGTTTACTAAACTCGTAGCAATTTTTACTAAACTAGTAGCAATTTTTACTAAACTTTAGCAATTTTTATTT
>JAXIUT010016211.1:1944-20673 GCA_035586675.1 Eurytoma californica
CTACGCTTCAGGCACATGGATATAAGAGATTCCTTCAGTCAAATGCAGCATATTTATTTCAATTGTTATGTCTTACGTGATCCCAAAAATCATATTTCTACTCCTTCAGAAATACTTACGTTACATTTCAAAAAGTAACGTTTAAATAAATAAATGAAGTCAACAAATCACTTTATGCACTCCAAGTCTTTGCGAGCTATTCTCTTGTGTGCATGCTCATCTCTAAATGAAAAAAAGCTTTTAATTATTGACTCTCTGGAAGTCTGAAAATTATGAATACTCTAAAAGACTAAATAATGAATAACAAAGCCACTGAATTTGGTTGAATGAAACTCATCTCGTATTCTTTCCCACGTGATGGCTACACATTAGCGATTGAAGTCGGGCCTCACTCGATGCGCCGCTGATCCGCGATCGTCCGCAGGGTCATTAAGCAATTAAAGGTACTTATAGGACGGTCGGTCACTTACTTGCTGTCCGACTATGGGGTCGCACTCGCTCGGCCTGCCGGGCGAGAGTTGTTGATAGGTCGGCGACAGCGAGCCGGTGAGCCACATGGCACCGCCGAGACCCTCCGAGCCGGCGTCCATGATGAGTTGCAGCTCCATTCGGCCCTTTTCCGCCCCCTCGACGAGGCCTCCGCGCGAAACTCTCTCGTCTCCACTCGATCCCAGGGGGGAGGGTTGCCTAATCTCCTAAAGCGAGGTGCGAGTACCGCGGGGAGGGGAGGGGGTGCTTTCACACTCGGCTTCGATTCCGAAAGTTGGGCCAGGTCATTTGAAGGTCAATTTTTCTATGTCTCCTCCCTTTCACGCGAGGGGGTCGTCGAGGAACATTCCTAGCGTGCTAAATGCGAAACGAAAAAGGGGGGGTCGAAAGAAAAAAGGGGGCTAGGAGAGAAAAAAAAGGGAGGTCGTGCCTCTGAGCAAGTAATCGAGGGCTAGTCTAATAACGAGAACAAAGGAAAAAGCCTCTCGCTCGCCTCCCGGTGGGAAGGGCCGAGCTCTAAACGAAGCGATCGCCGTCCACGCGAACGTCGTCCGGTTTCCTGGGGTACTCGTTGGCCACGTCGTTGGGTCGCGCGCACCAGGCACGCATAATCACAGAGCCGCGCGAGCAGCCGCGTAGCCTCAACGGGACCTTCACCGCGCGCGAACTAGGATATCCACCCGGAACTCCCGTCCACGCGTCCGCACGAAATGTACAGTAGTCGTTGTCCTGCAACCCCGTGGCTAAGCCAGGTGCGCTGAATCCCGCGATAGGACGTTTAATCCCGGCGCTGCGCTTGGACTCTCCACTGGTCTTAGAACATGACGAAGAAGCTGTTATACAATTTCTTGATGCCGGTGGTCTCGCGCTGTCGATGGGTTTCCAGGAGGGCGCAGCCCCTTGACCTGAGCGACAAAAAACGCGAAAAGACGACGTAGGCGTCCTCGAACACCATGGCAACGCCCTGGCTGCAGCGCATCTTGCAGTTGACGCTCCCGTAAGGACTCGCGTGCCGGCCCGCCGTCGTCGTGCGCCTCGTCAGCTCGCTGGCACCGCCTCGTCGTCGGCGCACCGCCACCAGCACCACCAGCAGCAGGCAAGCGAGCAACACCGGCAGCACCAGTAACAGCAGCAGCAGCAGCAGCAGCACCGCCTCCAGCAGCTTAAAGGGCCTCGTGGTCAAAGCCGTGCCTTGGCCGCTGCGCACCGCCGTCCAGAGACTACTGCCAAGCGGTGCGAGCGTCGGCGGTGAGGCCTAGACCGCAAGCGCGCCGAGGACTCGGTCAGTTAGAACCGGTGCTGACCGAGCGGCCCGCCTCCGGGGGAATGTCTCTCCGTCGCTCCGACGTCCTCCCCGCGACTCAAGCGCCTCTCTCCGCTTCTCTTTATCTCGCCGCGAAGCTCCGCTCGACACTGCACTCGCTCCGCTGCAAGCCTGGCGCACTCGCCTTTATCCTCGCCTCTCTGCGAATGTACTCGGGAGACCGCACCGGACACTCCGCTCGCACCGATTAGTGTCTTGCCGGGGGGGTCTAGGCAACAGCCTGTCGCGTCGTCACCACATTTTCAGGATCCTCCGCTCCATGGCCAGCGGACGGGGTGCGGGCGGTTCTCTCCTCGGCTCTCCTCGCCGCGCGCGGAGGGGCTGCTTTCGGCGCGCTGGCTGTCTCCTGAGGGACGTCCGGGCGCGGCTCTCGTCACCGACCGGGACCTTCAGAGTCTCTCGAAGAGCAGCAGCCAGTAGATCTGGGCCATTCAAATTACGCCCGGGGCGCAGCGATCGCGCACACTCGGTTCGGGTGTCCTCACTCTGCCTCGCGCTTCCGCGTCTCCGGCTCGACTGTGGAGGCGGCTGAGCACAGCACGGAGCGATGCGCCTTGCTCCTCTACGGCTAAGCCGCGACGCCTCTACTACGGCGACGAGGTGGCCCGCGCTACCGCGCGACGACGCGTGGGGAAGGAGGGCCGCGCTGCTCGGTGCTGCGCGCACAAATCGGCCAGACACCTCAGCGGCCCGGCGCAAGTTCAAGAGCGAATAGCGAAAGCTCTAGGATGACGACTGCGAGGTGCGTCGGTGTGAGTGCCACCACGAGACGGGCGCGTGCGCTTCGCGGAGATGCTGACCGGCGACCGGATCCCTCGGCGGGCGGGGGCGCTGTCGGGCTCGCCAATGACGGCGCGCGCGGGATTAAGGGCCCGGCCAATCGCGCGGCCTCCCTGACCCTCAATTGGACCCACTCAGCGGGCTTTGATGACGGTGCTACTATCTGCTCCCGTCTCCTTCTCTCGGTCTCTGCGAGCGTCGCTCCGGCGCGGCCTTTTATTTACCACTGCGCGTCAGCTGGGATGCCTTCCTTATCTCCGAGAGGCTAAGCGCGTCCGCCTCGCGCTAAGGCGCGACCGCTTTTGGGGGGACCGCTACGGGCGACGCGGTGAACGCTTGTCGAAAAAAAAAATAAATCGGTGGTGGGGACGCTGGCGCGCGCGCGCTCCGTGCTTGTAACCTCTTTTCGCGCGACGATGTTTGACTAGAAAATCTGTTAATTCGATCGGCAATCCGCCCGGGGAGGTGCTCTTATCTGAGTGACGCTAACGACGGCGATGGATTCCTTTGGAGAACACCGGCACTCGAGGATTGTCTGATCCGCGATGACGTGACGTTCCTGGGGCTTGATGATCCTGGAGGGGAGTTTCTGCTCCCCGATGTATCTGAAAAAGCGAGTACAGAGGCGTTAATTATGTCGAGTCGCTTTTATCAGGCAGGTGTTAAGATATAGCATTTTCTTTCCACGCTTCTCTTTGCTATCTTTTAAGACTGCTTATTAATGAAAAGTAAATAAAAGTTTTCATTTTATCCCGTGACCTGCTCATTTAATGTCTACTTCAAACGAATTTGAATTGTGTTATATAACACTATAAAAAAAGCCATAATTTTTAAATAAATTTTAAAATATTATTCTTTGAATCGGGTTGTATTTGGTTACGAATTAGTTGGAGGTTTTATTAAGTCGTCGTAAAATAAATCAATGGACTGACACTCATGCCATTCAGTTTTACGGTCCACGATCCTCAAATATTTCCTTCTAATATTCATATACATCAATCAGTTAACCACGTAACGGCTAAAAAAGCTCGAAACTCGCCAAGCAAGACTGGTTTATTTAATAATAATGGCAAGTTCACTTAATACCCATAATACCCATTACTCGACGTCCCTCTCTCTACCTACTTCGTGCTCGCTTGCTCTCACACTTTTTCATTTCTCTCGCACTCTCGCTTCCGCGCCAAATTATTTCCATGTTATTTTTTCTGCTTTCGCACTTCAAATTATATTTTCGCTTCTGTCATTCCCCTCGTCACTTTGGTCATTTTCTTATTGACTACGGTACTTGGTGTTTTTATTTTTGCAACAAGGAAAAATTTCGAAATTTTATGATGCCAATTTTTTAATTTGATCTCTCTTTGAAGTACCTAATAAATTAAATTTTAATCATTGAAAAATACCGTTTCTATTGTACTGTATTAAAAATTTCAATCAGCATGAACATTGAGAGCTGATTAGAATTCCAAACGAAGCAAACAGTACGCCTGCTACTGCATGTAAATGCATGTATTCTATAGACATATATGTATTTACATGCTGACGACTTCAGCCTTTTATCTTTTCAGTATTCTTCACGTTCGTTACCTCGATTATCTAATAAATATCTATCAGTATCTGTCTGTCGTTGCCTGTTTTATCGTGGAACTGGTGTTTACATTATCGTATAGTACTGCTACATTTACATAATACAAATTTTCTGTTCAGATAACGTATTAAAAGTTTACTTTGATTTTCATTTCGTTTCCCTCATAATCTTCAAAATGTGGAAGAGTGAAAAACGACTCGAAACGAGTGATAACCCAGCCAATCGAGTTTCGAATGGCTGTGTTTTTTCTGTTCACGCTTCTACATTATCAGAGTTTTGTTTTATTACTTTCATAAAATAATTGGCAATAGATAGCTATATAAAACTTTTTAAATTTAATGCTTTAAATACACATCATCTAAAAAAATCCATAAGCAATCAAATTTTTTTTTTCGTCATTTCGTAGGTCAACCTTCGTTTATTAAAAATTCTTTTATTATTCTTTGTATAGTAACAGTAATGAAATAGACATTTGTTTTACTAACAGGTTTTTTCCTAATAAAACAATTGTAATATATCACACGTTTATTTACGGAGATTTTTCATTGTCTTAATAATGCGACAATTAAGCAAGAATTTTAATCTAATCTGTTTCGTTAAGACGAAAAAATAAGTAATTTTATTTATTATTCCGTTACTATTCGCCATAAATTCTTGTTTAAAACGCCAGAAGGATCGCTGACGTACTACACTGTCAGTGCAATTTTTGAGCAATCATAAACATTGTAAACAATTGAACTAGCATTTGCTCTTTACAGATTTACTCCAACTCAATATTAATAAGCCTCGTCAATAAAAACATAAAAAACAAATTAGTCTACATGACCGTTCGAGCATCATGGTATCGTCTAGATGTAGTGTGCAGATGGCTATTATATCAATGGAGTGAACATCGTCAATTAAGATTTTAAATATGAATACAAGTATTCAAACATTCGCGTAATTATATCGTAGTTAATAACTGTTGAAGTAAAAATGTATAAAATATTTGTTATTTATACAAGCAAATATGCTCATTTTTATCGTGCAATCAATTAATACAACATTCTTATGAAAAATTGGCAGTAAAATTACTAAAATAAAATACACAGATATAGATAAAAGAAACACCCCTAGCCTAGACATTTTAGAAATAACTTGCCCCTGCGAAAGGGTGCCCCGTCCGCTCAGGATCGCCGCGCTACTCAGCAATTGGCGCGGCTCGTTCGAAACGCGCGCGATTTGCCGCGCGAACGCCGGCTTATATATACGTATGGGTCGTGATTGGTGTCAATGGGAAAGGTCGACGCGCGGCGTACATCACCGTCTGCTGGTCCCGAACTCGACGCTTTTTCATATTTTCTTTGCTTGATTTTAATCCTTTTTTTTCATTTTTTTTGGAGAGGGGGGTGTTGAATTTAGAAATATTGGAATTTGTCCAAAGCGACTCGTATAAGTTTTTTAAATTAAAATTTTTCTTACAGCATATTGTTTAGGGCTGGTTAACATGAAACATAAGATAAAATTATGGTATTTTAATTAATGGTTCTTTCTATAATACTTCACCGAAAATGCACCTTATATAGATCTTATATTCATTTCATTTTTGAGTATTTAAACGAGAAAACTTTTATAAACTAAATTATTATATAATTTCAAATAAATTTATTCGAACATAGAATATTTGTCCTCGTCATTTAAAAGATCATGTGATTATTTCTGCGAAAATCCGAAGAGAAGGCATCATCGATCATTTATATTAGGATTAAACATTTTTGAGAAATAAAAAAATCTAATACCCGCAAGCCTGTGCTTAAATCGAAAAATACAACAGCCTTCATTCCATGTTTCTACTGCACACGCTTCTGCTACGCCAAGGAACCGGTTGATCTTCGAGTTTGTGCGCTAACACGCCTCTATGTTTGCGTACGTCGAATTAGGCTCGGATATCATAAGATTTGAATATTTAAGTGGCTGCACATTATTAATACTCACGAGGTAGTGTGAATCGACAATATCTATATATTTTTAATGAAAAATAACTGTAATTGGTAAGTGTACGGTGAAAGTAAGTGTGGCGTTGATTTAAGAAATAGAAGATTTGCTGTATTTTAAAATAAATTAGCTATTTTCTCATGCTTTTACAAGTTTATTTAGCTACATATACATTAGTCTTAAAATATAACGATGAAAAATATACAACCAGCTTTTCATTTATTTAAAAATACTAATGCAATGTAAAATAGTTCACATGATTTGTCCCTTTCCAACGTCCATCTTTTTAAAAAATACGTTGTCATTTGCATCTACAAATCTATTTTGCGACACTTGTCTAGTATCCTTGTGCATTCATCCTCCAGGACTGAGCTCCACACTTGATAGCGGTGATTCAACCCCGGCACCGAATGCAGAGTTTCTTTACTCCCAAGGATTCCGGTTTTGTAATTTGCCGCGCCGTAAAATATTCTGGACACCCTGGAGTGGAGCAGTGCCATAGCACACAGTGGACATGGCTCCTGGAGCAAAATGGCCCAGTAACCGGTGCACAGGTAGGGTCCGCATTTTTCATCCATCCCTTTTTTCACTTCATTACTCTTTTTAATTTTCGTCGTAGAGAACGTTAAACTTTCGTTCTTCGGTATCTCTATTTCACTAAGGCAACTGGGAAAACAAAGTAACGACTCCTCTTGATGTTTTCGCTCGAGTTCACAATCCTCGATTTCTTCCACAGTGGAATCCAGAAGATTCCAAGCTCCACCGCCTTGTAGCCTGGCCACGAGATCAACTGCCAACATTGCCGCGTGCCACATAGGGTGTTTGTCCAAACTGGCAGAAGCAATGGCCAATATCGTTCCTTCCTCAGGGTTAACTATTACGGCACTTCCATTGCACTCGTCCGACCCCACTGCAGCTAGCTCAGCTGCTCTAATCGCCAGCTTCATGCACTTCTCTAAAGAGACCAGTTGTTCATCGTTGAACAATGAACCGGAGATTAGAGCTTCCAGACTTAGATCAGGATGAAAGTTCACTGGCCAGAACTTGGAGGAACAAGCCATCTGCGACTTGGTCTTCGGAGCGACAGCAGGAATTTCGAGCACTTCGAAGTCATCCTCCATGAGGGATAAGTCAAATCCCTTCTCGATGAGAAACAGCTTCAACTCCTCCGCAGTCCTGAATGGCTTATCGATGGCTGCGAGGTAGATCCGCAAGCCCGAGCAGCGTTTCAAAAATTGCGGACTCGGCAGACAACTGGCCAAGCCAGTTATCGCCTTGGAGATGCACCGCTTGTCCTTGAGCACGCCGACGAAGCATTTCTCCAGAACCGGCTGCCTTGTCAGCTCGTCCGCGAGGACCGGCCTGGGCTTCCAGTCTAGCTTCATCAGCGATCCCTCGATCCTGGGCTTCTTGGCAGGCTGCAAGTCGGTATCCATCGCTTCCCAGCTCCTATTCGTCCATTCGCCAGCTGCGTCACGGAAAAACATGAAGAACGTGAGACTCTCTCCTGCAGGTTGCTGGCATAATTGATAAGATTTATAACACTATTTCATTACACGATACAACGGTTCGCTGAACAATGCGTACTTTAATTTGAACACATTTTATTACTGGATTAGGCATTTAAAAAATGAGTTAAACATCATTTAATTTGAGCAGATCTCTCTGGATAATCTTTTCGTAACGGTCAGTATTGCTTGCTTCAATTACTTTAACAGAAATCAACCGCACGTGGATCTTAATTTAGTTTTCACTAGTTAATTAGAGTCAATTAAATGCAGCGACGATAGACTGAAAAGCTTAAAACGCCAGATCGTCAGCGAGCCTTATCGGCGAAAATCTCGACTTGCTACGAGGCAATTTCCAAATAAAACTAAACATTTTTCCGCTTCCTCGAGCATTTTGCAAGCGACGCGACGGAGAATCGACTCCGGGGGGATTAGAAGCTTAGAGAAGTCGGCGTCTTCTGTTTGCGCGATATATCGTCATGACTCAATGGAAGAAGAAGGGTCGGCTTTAAATTGCTGTCAACTTGGGCCATGGCCGAATCATTTGACGGAGTTATAGGCACAATTGTTCGGCTGTATCGTACGACGGCAAAGTCAATGCTGGACGATTTCAGGTTCTAAGGATGATCTCTCTTCTCGGCGCAGAGAAGATTCCAACGGATAGCGCTTTTTGACCTCTTGCAGCGCCATCTTTGCTTTTTTTTATTCCACTTAATTATTTCTCGTTTAACGAAGTATTTATTAAAAAATTTTAACCCTTTCAGGCCCAATGTACATTGGAATGTACATAACTAATTTTCGATTTTTTTTAAATTTTAAAAATTGACTAAAAAATAATCGTATACCGTGTAGAAATATTTTTAGAAGTTTTTCTTGCAGGAAAAAAATTCAGTTCTGAAAGGGTTAAAGCAATTTTTTACTCTTATAAGCATTAATAAATTATAAAATGAAATCGTATTTTTCTGATAATGAAAATTTTCGTATTAAAATTACTCGATTCAGGAAACAGTCAATTATTTACAGAAAGCAAAATAACTACTCCAAATTTCCTATCAACTCAGCGCGTCATACAATTAAACTATTATTAATAGAAGGTGAATTTTAACAGTTTCAAGGATGAGATTTTCTAAGCCTAAATACCAAAGAAGCGTGGCGGCGAAGCGTTGCTGCCGACGCTTTTCGTTAATTTGAAAAAATCATATTTCACGAGCGGCAGAGGCCTCAATTAGACGCCGTCGCGATGCGCCTCGATCCCAGGCGCTTCTTTGAATAGGCGAAAGAGAGAAAGAGAGTGAGAGAGGCGGAGAAAAAAATATTTGTCGTTCTCATGAATAGCAATAGAGAGGCCGAGAGTACGCGTCAGCGAGCGTCGCTCGTAAGGGCCCGTTGAAGGAGAATTTGGCGGGTCTCAATTTAACGTTCTCCTTATAAATCGCGCCGCTTCGGATGCTCGACTATTGTTTATCCATTACGCGCGACGATGATGCTAACGTTGCTTAGAGGAGGCTGTGTACATATCTCGATTAGCCTGTTTTATTAAAGATGAAGTACGATTGGTATAGTGGAAATTTTGGCTGACGGTGTTTGTGTAATTGGCGACTCGTATAGAGGATAGAAATCACCGTGTATGCTAATTCGATAATCTTGAGAGAAAGCGGACAGCGCAGTAAAAATTATTTCGTGACGTGAGCATTTTTGAAAGTAAAATTAACGTAAAAAGATCGCGTACTGTTTATGAAATTAAAATTCATATTGTAAAGGAAAGTAAAATTTGTGAAAATTTTCCATGACATCGTTTTCTACAGACTGTGTACAACACTACGTGTTACATAGCATACTAGTTTTCCGAAAAAGTATAAAGTTTATTTTAGAACAGAGTGGGTAAAAAAATATATGATCGGTTAATTTACTTGAGTACATTGACTTCCACTGAATTGTTGACGAAATCAACAAATTAAATATCACGGTTACATGTCAGTAGCGATCATTTTCAGCCTCGAAAAAAAAAGAGAGAATGTCACTGTAGTATATCTTAAGTATGAAAGCCTGAGCTTTGAAGGTTGTTTCTGTAGCTCTAGGAACCTTTATTAAATATGATCTCGAGCAAATAGAAAATATAAGCAACTAATGGCGAAACTAGTAACTAACTATAGCAGACAGCTGCAGTAAAGCAATATTTTATGCGTATGGATAATTAACGCTGTAAAAAAATTAACCATAAATTGGCCATAATATGTAAAGCTGGTCAAGTTACGGTTAATTTTTTTTACAGGGAAATAGCGCTGTTAATTTATTGTAAATCCTTCCTCGACTATGTATTTTTAATAAAATTTTTCTTTACCTAGTAGAAGTACCTTATCAACTATATAAAAAGAGAACCCTTCGCAACTAATTGTCAAGAAGTAACTGACAATGTGTACAAAAAATTAGATTTAAAAGAGTCAAATCATACTCTTCGAGATGCGTCGCGCAGCCGAATGATCGACGTCGCCTGCGAGAAAAGCGAATCGTTCGTGCGGCTGTGCACCGACGCCGATCGGATTACCCGCAGGTTGAGCGCGCGATCGTCCAGCCGTGATTGCAGCCGGTCGCGAGAGCGCGACAATGACCTTGAGCAGCTGCGGGACGCGCGGCTTTCCGGGCGAGCGCGTTTTTTCCTCCGCGCGGCGGAAAAGCCCCCGACGGGCCGAATTGAACTACTACCGACGGTAATAACGGTTTTGCCGTCGTACTGCTTTTGTTGCGTGCGTACGGAATCGGTTTTAGTCGACTTTTCCGATTGGATTAGTAAGTTACATGTTTGAGCGACGAGATTTGTTGAGTTTTGAATTAAGGAGGTAAATTTTGAAACAATAAAACTCCTTTGCACTCCGGGTAATTAAGGAGCTTATTTATTCTCCACTTAAAGTGTCAACAGCGGGGAATAATAAAAAGTGAAACATTGAATGCGAAAAATCGTCACCCGCCGGCAAGAAAATAAAAATGCTAAGCAGTCAATTTATCTTCATTTGAGCGACCAACACTTGCAAATGAGTCGTGCGTATAACCAAAAGCATAATCAGCGACGAACGCGTCAATAGCGAAGAAAGCGATAATTACCCGATTGTCATTCAAATACGACCCGCCTCTCCGAACAAAGAAAGTTACCGATACCCATGTACCCAAAAATTTTCGTCGACGTCGAATTTTCTTTAAAAGTCCGACGTTCGCGGGTGTAATCGGTGACAGATCGGCTTATCTACCGATCGGTAGCTGGACAATGAAAAAAAAAAGAGGTGAGCTATAGAGTCGTGTAAAAAGATGGCCGCGCGGCTGATTACGCAAGACACTGTACATGCGCGACGTTATCCCGCCTCCGTACGGGCGACGGCTCGTATTTTTGTTGACGCGCGCTCGCCTCGAAATCCGGCGCCGCGACACGATTTCCTCCTCATTTGCGCCTATAGATCCCATTCACCGCGTCGGAATGGGTGTGTGGCTCTTTTTTTTGTACCGAGGCAGCTGACTCGGTTTAGCGGGAAATAACGTTTTAATTAAATTTCGATCTCCCTGATCTTGATCGATCATTTCCTTTACTGGTTTAAATTAAATCTAAATGTTTTGATTTAAAATGATTCTATGCTCTTGAAAATTCACTAAGTTTATAAATATCTAAAATTTCACTAAAAAAAATTACGCATTTCTCATAGTATTACAGCAAAAGAAAAATTTCGACTTATAGAGTTTATAGCAGATTTTGAATTAAAGGATGTAATAAACTTTAAATTAAAGAAGTAAACACAAAACTTGGATTAAAATTTTTTAATCGCTGTGAATGTGAACAAACTTTCAAATTTTCTCCCAAATGCCCAAATTAATTAAACAATTTGGCGTCTCCAAACGAAAAAAAAGGCGCATCGTCACAAATAGCCGCGACAAAAGACCTAAACTTTCAATTGACCTAAAAAGTGTCGGACGACTTACGTAACGACTTCCAAAAGCCGGACAATTTCGTGTGAATCGAAGCTGCCGCCTTCCCCGCGAGCCGCAAGCTGCGATCGGCGGAGCTTCGTTAAACCCGGCGAAGACCGTATACGAGGCTAATAATAAAGCGTCGCGAGAGTATCGCGTCCGGCATTTAATTTTCCACGTGTCCGCGATTATTGCGCGGAAATAAGCAACGACAGGCGAGAGGCGCGACTCTTATCGCCGCGCGGCGAGCCCCTGCGCGCTATCGGCGCGAGTCGCTCCTTTTTTGCGCGCGGTGTGAATGGAAATCTTGGCAGGTGAATTGGGTGGGTAAACCTCTCGAGTGGAAAGAATGAATTTGCAATTTTTGCCGCGGTTGGAGTGGTGATGTTTCTAAAGTGGAATTTTTTTAAGTTTTTTAAAGATCATGTTGTTTATAATTCAAAAGAAATTTTAATAAAAATGTTGCCTTGTCTATAAAATAGATATATAAAACATAAAGTGTGTACAGCGAGAGAAATGTTCTGTAGTAAAAAATACTATACATATAGGAAAGTGGTCACTGACTTTTTGAAAAAATATTACTATACTTTATAGTTAAATTTTCTGTGTGATATGAAAATTTACAATACTTTTTAATAAATTTTACTAAGGATGTGATAATTTTTTTCAGTATCTCTGAGTGTAATAATCGACAAAAATTTTCTTAGTAGTTCATTCAAAACTGCTTGCCGTTAATACTTTTTTTATTTACTATTAGGGATTGTCAAATTCGTCGGAGCAACCCGACACCACCCACTTTAATCATTTTTAACAAACTGGATTCTGCAAGATTCTTCTGACTTAACGGGTTAATTTTCAATAATTAAATTCAATTAAAATCAATTGACAATAAAAATAATGCACATACCCAACTTTAAAACAGTCGAATTAAGACAAAAATCATAGAAATCCTACATGCGTAAATTGAGGAGAACCTTGTAACTGTCTGGAGGTCACCCAGTGAATTTGCCAAGGGTCCACGCGGCGGGTTATCGATTTTCGCGAGTCTGCGTAGTTTTGGACTGCATCTGCGCTCACCCTTTGTGAAAAAGTCGTCTTTGTTTCGCCGGAGGGATGCTGCGCTTAGGGAGCAGCTGCGCGAAAATCAAAACACGCCTCGAGGAATGCTCGTGGGAGTCGCCGGACGAGCGGATTCTCAAAAAATCCACTCAAGTATTTGATAATATGAGAAAACGGAGGATACGACTGTGTGTATTTATTTCTACAAAATTTAATAAGCATCTTTATCTTCGTTAAATTTTGACAAAACAATTAATTAAAATAACTGAATGCATGATGTTCTTTTTATAATGATTTAATGAAGAATTAATTAACGGATTGAAAGTGTACACTACTACTTAAAAAAGTAGACTTAGGAAACGGGTTTTATATATAAGTAGTTTTCTTTGTATACACCTGCATTAAAAGAAGGAACATCAGTAGCCTTGGAAATGCTTTTTTGGAACGCGTTAATAAAGTAGCAAGTATTTCAAAATGGTCCTAAATTTCAACGATTATCACTTTTTTTAAGAAAAAAAACTGCATGTTAAGTAAAAAGTTAAAGATGCTCGTGGAAATATGACGCATCTCGTTATCGTATTGTAAAAAGGACTTTTGTATTCAGCACGGCTCTTTTTATATGATTGATAAGATATGTTTACAGTCAGTTGTAAAAGAAATAAAAATGTACTATTTACTGTGTATTACTCAATTTTGTCAATTAAAATTTTTTTAAATTCATTACCATTATTACATAAATTAGATTTTTATGTGATTGGCAATTATTAAAATTTCAACCATCTTTAAATATAGTAATAAAAATCAATTCACACGGATAATAACTTAACAGTGTTACCACGCATTAGGATAATGGTGATCTAATGACATACGTATTTCAGATGTAATTGACGTTTCTCGACTCAACACTTATAGTATTGTCTCCATATTAATCGCTTCTGTTTACATTTACATTTACACTTTCCACCTGGACTTAAGTACTTTATAAATACTTTTTAATAACAGTCCTTTGACTGACCATGTCGTGCGATCATTGCCAAATTAGTTGTGAATTTTAATTCGATTTTTAAAGACTAAAACAATGATATTTTGAAACATCGAAGTAGGTTGAACGCTTATTATACGTCAAAATCATTTTCCTCGGCGGACGTCATTTTTTAGGAGCCTTGACAGATGGTGGTCTTTACCATGAAATCGGCTGACGTCAAACACATCTTAAATTTACTATTATATTTCCTTGAGAAACTGAGCCACCTATCGGTATAAATTTAATCATGGTGAAAAAGTTCGAAATCTTGTATTACAAACAACAAAGTATCCCGCGGTACTCATTTTTCAACTCGCTGTTTTTCTCGTTAAAGTTTATTTATCGAGTTTAAACAGCCGCTCGAAAAAAAAAGAAAATAAAATGATTGATGGATATTATTACACACACCGATTACTAATTATCCCGTCAGATCCGTTAACTCAGAAAAACCCGCTTGCAAAACAGCCACTTAGTAAGGCTATCAAACGATCCGTCTACTACGGCGCGGTGCAAAAATAATCAAAATTTTGACTTTGCGTAAAATATCAATCGCGAATCGCCGATGGAAAGTAATTACGTAACGGCGCAATAATTGCGGTCTTTGCGAGAGGAAAAAAATAAAATCCTTTCCGCGTTATAATACCTATATACGCGTGGACCGAGAGATTTTAGAGAGTTTTCTTAGTCTCTTTCCCGGAGCGACTATATGTATATGGGCCATCGCTTACGCGCGCGCCATGGGGACATATCGCAATCGCAGGTGAAATGCTTGCGAAACGTAAAAATCGAAATCTTTCATTTTTCCGCGCGGCCGGGGCTCCTCACGAATTTGGAAGAGGCTCGTGAGCTCCCATTATGCAGAGAAGCGAGTGATTTTTTTTTGCTGGTATCCAAGCAGACAAAAAATTGATGCAAAAGATCCGCGAGTACAGTGCAAACGATTGATTGATAAGGTTTTGTGGTTTTAAGATTTTAGCTAAGTCGTAAACTCATGATTGTAACTGAACGTTTGTTGACTTTCGGTTTTAATTTATTAGTCTGCGATTTCTCATTTTTTCTTAGAATCCGCAGCCAACAGTGCATAATGAATCAGAGCCATTATTAAGATGCGTTTAAAATTGAATTCGATTAATTATTTATTTATAAAACATGGGAAATTCCTAAACATATTTAAAATTTAAAATTGTTTTGAAATCAAACAAGAAATATGAAGTTTTATTTAAATAAATAAAGAACACTGTAATTGTTCAATGAAAAGTCAAAGTTTACTCGCACTGATTCTTTATATGAAGATATAAACAAGAAAACTGTTAAGTTTATTTATACAGACATAATGAACTTCATAAAAAGCAATTGCAAATATTATTTAATGCAGCTAACTAATTGTTAAAACATATCTTTGATATTAAACTTTGAATAAAAATAAACAACTATTCATCGTTAAATGGAAAAAAAGTATATTGTAAAAAATTTTTGAATATTTTTCATTTATAAAAATCAATATGCAACAAGAACTGAATAGATCCGTTCGACAAATTTATAACATTGATCAGAGTAAAGTTAAAAATTGAATAAAGGAATTTAATAGCTGCAGTCTTGATCTATACATCAAAGTAAACACAGAAAGAATTGAGAACACATTGCACCTCGTAAAAACAAAGCTTGCTGTTGTTACCGAGCAGGGTCAAAAAAGATTGCAAACAGAATATAAAAACTGAACAGTATCTGACTTTCTGGTATGTCCATCACTATCACACCACCCAGCTTCTAGAACCAAACCAGACCCACTCTCTTCGCAGCACCTAAACATCCCAGCCCCCAGTCAACAACTGTGTAAACGTTTGCCCCACATCTTAATCCCCAAAATCGCAGAAACAAGGCTCACTGTTCACACTCACCTGCGCGAGGGCTCAGCTGACTCCACCGCAGCACACACTTCGCGTCGACGACGTCGCACAAGGCCTGTGGGGCTCTCTAGGTGTAGTCCGCGCTCTTCTCTTCTAGGTTAAGTCGCTCGGTCGCGGCACTGTGCGCAGCGCGCGACTCCCGCACCACTGATCCTGGGCCGGGCTCCGGGGCCTACCGAACTCGGGTCGCACCTTTCTGGCTGGCTCCAAACTGTTACCGCGAGTTCGTCCGGGATACTGGAGATCTGCGTGTTAACACTGCTGCTGGCGCTCGGGCCTCGGTGTGTGTGTTTGCTGCTACTGCTGCTGACGGCGATCACTGCTCGGCTACAACTGCGCCGAGTGGGACGACGCGAGCGCGAACTAAGGGCCGATCCCACAAGCTCGTCCGGTATTTTTCTTTTTTTTTCTTTTTTTAATGGGATAAATAAATAATGGATCGCAGCGATCGCGGCCGTCGCACTTGCTCGGCTATTGAGCCTTTGCTTGTTTCCGCGCGGGGGTGGGACAATTGGGCGCTTGGATTGTAAGTTGGAACTGATCGTTGCTCGAGTGTTCAATGGGTTTTTAATTGATGAGTTAATTGATCTAATCGAGTTTTTTGTGTTTCGAATTCGACGGTTTTTTCGTTGTTACGATAATTCACGACGGTTTTTGCAATCAGTGGCGTATTAATTTATTTATTTGTTTTAAATTTAATAAGTAGCATTTAAATTTTTAATAAAAAAAATTACAAAAATATTAAAAGAAAATTGAATTTTTTTTTTAAATAGCGGTACTAATCCGTATAAACGATAATATTACGATTCTTCATTTTTCAAAGAATTTTTTTCTTCGAATAAATACAAATTTATCAACAAATTTATTAATCACAAGAGTTAATTGAAAAATGTAGTTAAAAAATACGTAGCAAAAATATAGAGTTTTTAAATTTGGTGCCATTTATGTAAAAGTCAAAATGGCCAAAATGGCTGCCTTTGGTCACTGCCGGACATAACCTTTGTAAATTCATCATCTTTGTACAGCTGCGTGTAGTGTTGATCAGCACGTGAGTGATGAGCTGATGAGTGAACAAAATTTTCTAATTAGTGCAGATAATTGAAACTACGAAAAGCTACAAAAATGGAGTTCTCGGACTTAGCTATGGATTCTCTCAGGGAGAACAAAGCACAAATTTTATGCTGTGAATGTGCTACTCCAATAGAGCCAAATCCAACTAACATGTGCGTAGGATGCTTGAGAACAAGAGTTGACATTACCGAAGGTATTCCCAAACAAGTCACTATGTACTTTTGCAAAAACTGTGAGCGTTATTTGCATCCTCCGGGAGATTGGGTAAAAGCCAATCTAGAGTCTCGAGAACTCCTCACATTGTGTTTGAAGAAGTTGAAAGGCCTTAACAGAGTCAAACTTGTCGACGCTGGTTTCATCTGGACAGAGCCTCACTCAAAGCGAATAAAGGTAAAACTCACGGTGCACGGAGAAGTAATGTCAGGAGCCATGCTGGAGCAGATATTTGTTGTGGAATATACCGTGAACCATCAGATGTGTGAAGATTGTCATCGCACGGAAGCTAAAGATTATTGGAATGCTTCTGTCCAAATACGTCAAAAGGCTATAAATAAGAAGACATTTTATTATTTGGAGCAACTTATTTTGAAGCACAAAGCGCATGAAAACACTGTCATGATTAAGCCTATTAATGATGGTATAGACTTTTTCTTTTCCAGCGAGTCTAATGCCAGAAAATTAGTAGATTTTGTTCATTCTGTATTGCCCAGTCGTTATCAACACTCCAAAAAATTGATATCTCATGATATCCACAGCAATATATACAATTACAAATTTACATTCAGTGTTGAATTGGTACCTCTATCAAAAGACAGTATAGTCTGTCTTCCAAAGAAACTAACTCAACAACTAGGAGGCCTGACTCCTATTGTGTTGATTTACAAAGTTTCATGCGGTATACATCTAATTGATGTATCTTCAGGTCAAGTAGCTGAAGTTAGTGCAAATGTATACTGGCGCTATCCATTTGACAGCATATGCAATCCCAAACAGTTAAAGGAGTATGTTGTAATTGATATTGAACCGATAAAGGAGAAGGATAAGAAGAAATTTCCTGGCCAAGGATATATTTCCCACAAATATTCAATTGCTGATGTATGGGTGGTCAAGTCAGAAGATTTAGGTTTAGATCAAAGTACAATTCACACAAGAACCCATTTGGGTGGAATCTTGAAACCAGGAGATTCTGTCCTTGGATATGCTCTTGCTGAAAACAACGTTAATGATCCCAATTTTGACAAATTAGATCAGGATTCCGTTCCAGACGTCATATTGGTAAAGAAATTCTATGGACATGATAAAGCAGCTCGTCGCAGAGCAAGAATGTGGAAACTTAAACACATTGCTGATATCGACAGGAAGTCCGACAACAATGATTATAACGATTTCTTGGAGGAGCTTGAAGAAGATCCAGAATACAGATCAAATATTAATATTTACAGAGACAATAGGAAGCAAATTCCAGTTGATTCGAGTTGCATCGATCCAGCAATACCACAAATTACTCTGGAAGAGATGCTTGATGACCTTGTCATTGATGATACCGAAATGGCTGAAGCTTATGAATGAAATGTTGATCATTGTAATAAATGAATTGAGGGTCGCAATTGTGAAATAGAATAAAAATTACAATATCAAGATGTAAAAGTTGTAACTTTAAAGAATGAAATATTTTTTATTAGTAGCCATATTTTAATATTTTAAAATATGAAAAATTCTTAAAAAATAATGATGTGAATTTTATTAATACTTTGTTAATAAATAAATTTCTTTAGCATAATTAATTGTTTTTTCTTACGTTACATTAACCCATTTATTATCAATCTCTATCATATCCAAATAAATTAGCAAAACTAAATAAATTTAATCATTAACTATTTAAATAACTATTAATTATTAATTATAATTATTTAATCATTAACTATTTAAATCATTATTATGACTGCTTATTTATGTTTAAAGTCTTGCGGGGTTTTATCCATTGCTCTACAATGGTAAACCTATTTTCATCCAGAAACGTGTCGTACAATCTGCGCACTTTTCGCCCGCTCAATGAA
>JAXIUT010016222.1:0-20663 GCA_035586675.1 Eurytoma californica
TTTAATAATAAATAAAATAAATAAAATGCTTATGCCGATAATGCAGATTCCTACAAGAGGGTTTCACATCCCCTTAATTATATTTCAATAGTATTTTAAAAAATATTATTATAGTTTGCATGTGTTAATAATCTTGTTTACTAAACGAACGTCAAACATTTCTAAATACGTACCCTATCAATATTGCAAGTGTACTCAACCAAAATTTTGTCTTGAAAATGTTTTATAAAAACAATGACTACTGTCAAGTTTACAATTGATAATATTAAATAAAAATATTTTCCAAAATAAATTGTAAAATAATAATTGAAAAAGAAATTCATAATTTGTTTTCCTTTGTATGCTGTTTCAGGCAGCAGACAGTACACTTCGTCGCGTTAGTAGCGAGACATTAGCGATTGGCCTTTGATCGTCCGAGGGAAGCCGAGAAAAATGAATTCAATAAACGAGGAATCCTCGGATCTGGCTTACATCGAGCTGAAGACCGACAATCCGTACGATCTCTTCAGAGACTGGTACAAAGAGGCGGGTAACTTTTCCACGGGATTACCCAGCGCCGTCTGCTTATCCACGGTATCGAAGTAAGCGCCTCGCTCCAATTTCCTATTCTTCCGTTCACTCGAATCTGCCGTTGATAAATTTTACAAGCAGAAAAATTTCTCGTAATTTTTACCCTACTTTTCAAGTTGATATAGTGTGAAAATCCATGTTTTTTACACGGATTTCTAATTTCTTTTCTTTCAGGTAAACTTCACTCAAATTACAGAAGGAATTGCTCTTTCGAGTCAAATTTCAACAAAGTAAAATTTCATTGTATTTTAGAGAAAAATGAAAATCCACTCTGTAAGTTTATAGTGAAATTTTACACTAACCAATTAAGCGTCATTGATGTGATATAATTTAAAAAGAAGTGCAACGTGTGACCCACACTTTTCGAGGTGTACTTCTTACCTAATTGTTGTACGGTAAAAATTTTCTGGGTAATTTTTAAAGGAAATTTTTCTGCGTTTACTTTCTTAAAAATTAGCAAACTCTCGTAAAGTGAAAGACTGAAAAAGCATTCGGTTCGAGTGAAAACTGAGCCAATCGAATTTAGAGTAACAAACTAATTTTGTTCTGAAACAGAATGATTTTTCAGTTGTTTCACTCTTTCACGTTAAAAAAACAATTAATACCTGCAGACTACCATTTTTTATAAAACACACAAAAAATTGTATTTTTTTTAAGGCGAAAAATTGCGATTAATGAGGATAAAAATTAAAGTTCGTATATTATATCAGTTGTGTCAAAAGAAGCAACATGTTTAATAATGCATAAATTTCAGAGACATGAAAGTAAGCTCTCGAAACGTAGCATTAAGAAGAGTCGACGACGATGGTTTTGTTATTTACACGGACAATCGCAGCCGTAAAGTAAAAGAGCTGGTATAATATCAAATTTGAATTATTACGAGCGCACGAAATTAATATACCTAAATAAACAAACTGGAATTAATAAGTATTCGTTTCTTTTTTAAGACAGAGGTACCTTCCGCAGCTATGTGCTTCTTGTGGACTTACATAAATGATAAAGACCAGCGTGTAGCCCAACAGGTAAGACCCCGATGCGACAAAAATGACTCAATCTATCAAAAATTAAGTATACAAAAGTTCAAACGTTAAAAAAAACGATAAAAGAAACATTACATTTAGATAAATGGTTAAATAATTTGGGTGCAGGAAGTTTAACTTACAGCCTATACTATAAGAACATTAATTAAACGATCACAATGATCCAGTATTCATTTTGTATCAATACATTTTTTACAATATAATCTTAATAACCTGAAGAAGGAAGTAAAAAATCTGCTAACATGGCACTCACGAATTTACTGTAACAATTTTTGTGATTTTTCTAATTATCATTTTCTTAATGAATTATATAATTTCAAAAAAGTAATTTATTTCTTTATTTATCGTAAAAAATTTTAAGAAAATTGTTTTTTAAGAGTATTATTATAAATTTTGATTAATGATTCTGGACTTTCTAAATTTCACGTAGAGAATTTATTTTGTAAAACTTTACAAAAATTACAATATACCTATAACGTAGGTATATAATAGAAACCAGTGATCTAATTTGGTATAATTGAAAAAGTCTAAAGCTTTTACAAGCGATTGATTTTTAATACTTTTAAACTAATCTCTTGATTTCAAAATTACTTCGTGAAATACAGATTTAATTTTAAAAAAAATATATAACAAATGACTTTTTTAATTGTACATTTTTTAAATGGATTTAACAGAAACGAATGAAATCTTTGATTGATGACGTTTCGACTGTCTTATAAATACATCTTTCATCAGATAAAAAAAATTAATGAAAATTTCACCCCATAAAATAATGATAAACTCATTAATAAAATAAAACTAAAAAATCACTCGCCTGTCATCCATCATTTATTTATTACACTTTATAAAAGAAATCATCCCCTAGATATAAAAACACTGAAAACAAATTAGTAATTTCAACTAAATCTTTCTTGAAGGAGTTCCAACTAAATAATTTCTTCGAATTAATATTTTTTTGAAACTTATACTAAATACTTTAGTTAAAAAAAAATATGTTTTGTGCATAAATTTCTGCATAAATGCGTGCAAGCGAAAACCGTGCACGGATTTATGCACAAATGTATGCACAATTTTTAAATTATGCACAAATTTATGCACGAAACTTTTTTCTGCGGGTAGTTGGAACTCGTTAAAAAAATATTTAGACAAAATTACAAAATTGTTTTTCAATGAAAAAAAAGTCATAAATAAAAAATGCGCAAAGCGAAAGCATCCATTGACAAAAAAGCGTCACAAACACTACATCAACAAAGGCAATAAAAAGCAATAACGCTATTCTCCCGCGAAGGTTAGAGTGGAGGGTGACGTGGTGGTGCTGGACAAAGCCAGCCTCCGTAACATGTACGAGAAGGACAAGCTGTTCTGTAAGATCCGGGCCTACATCTGCGAGCAGGATCGGGAAGTGGACTGGAATGACCTGAAAGCTCGGCACGATCAATTATTGAACGAGGTCCGGGCAAATAAGAAAAGCCTGCCGATGCCCGACCATTTGTGAGTGTATTTTTAGCCCTTTCTTCTCCAACCCCCCTTCCCACCTCCCCCGCAAATTTATCGGGACGGAAGAACGCCGATTTACTTTTAAGAGATTTTTTTTTATAATGGAACATTTTCCAAGGGGATTAAATAAACGATCGCCCGCGCGAGCGGGGTACGTGATACGGAGGAGCTTTTTTATCGTCTAGTTTGCCTTTTTTTTGTAGAGAAACGTAAAATAATATTTTAGGAAAAAAAATATGAAGCGCTTCGGGCTCTCTATTTTCTCGTATAAAAACCCTTTTAATAAAATTTATAGAAGAGCTCAAATTTATCAACAAATACTTTTTACTTCGTAGGAGTACTTTTTCTTTATGTACTCTCTAAAAGCAGTATGTATACATAGGTATATGTATTTCACTAAATAATAAATTGCACATTCTAATTTTTATAATAAATCAGAAGGATTTTATTTTTTAATTTTTTAATCACCACATTGAAAATCCGTCAATTACGTTGCATCCAAATTTTTTCTATGTGAAACAAAAATTTGTCATGAAATTTTCTTTGTTTTCTTAATTATCTTAAATATTATGCTATTAAAATTTAGTGCAAACAGAATCTAATAATCTAGGTTATAACATCGATAAATTTATTTTACACTAATTATTCAGATTTTATTACTAAAAATGTGAAATAAATACGTTAGGCGGGTGATTAAAGGATTAACAAAATTAATCTATTTATAAACAAACATAAAATTCTTTGGTATTATTATTGATCAAGTAGATAATTCATAACGAAACTTTTTGTTTTTTGACGCTATTTGATAGAATCTTTGAAGAATTAAAGGGTAAAGATGAAAGGATGAATGGGTAATCATTAAGAACCCGCCATTATTCTTATAACAATTTTACAAAAATATAATGATTTTGAGCGTTTCTTTGTTTTCTCGATTGTCTTAAATATTTTACTATAAATTTATTGCAAAATGAGCGATTAATTCTATCTTTATAATAATTATAACTTTGATAATCAAAGTCTATAAATTTATTTTACACTACAGATTTTCTTATTAAAAGCTAGACACTGAGATAAACATACTTTTAATATAGTAAAGTTATAAATGTTATTTATATCGTAATCGTAACTGTGATAATTAAAGCCGGATTAATTAACATATCAAATTACTTCTTGAAATGTTTCACAATATCCTGGAATCGTACTTTCAAGAGAATATAATTGTACATTAAAATAAAACAAATATAAAGTAATCTAATCAGTTACTGTAATCATCTACATTGATTATAGATATGGAAGTATTCCTATTATGTACCTTCTGTCAAATTCTACCTGCATTATATACACACGGTTAAAAAAATTAACATATTTCGTGTGTTAAAATAGAATAACATACAAACGTGTGTTAAGATGTACACTATTGCACATGCGCTATTTAATCACACACGTACGTGCGTTAATAAGGAAAGTAAAACACTGACATACCCCGCGTGTGTAAATCTTAACCACACGAAATTTTAACACACGAAAAAAATGACATATTACGAATACGTTTTGAACCGTGTAGGATTTAAATAGGATGCCAAATAATTGAAGCCAGTGTCACTCGGTGTCCACTTGTTATTTTCCACACTAATTCATCGAACGTTATAAAAACTTTATAAACACGTTACCAAAAAGACCAAAAGACGTCTTTTATCAATGTGTAAAATAACGTCTTTTTAACGTCTTTTTAACGTTATTTTGGCCGTGGAATGTTTTCCAAACAACGTTAAAATAACGTTATGATATTTATGTATTTATTTTTTTAGTTATTTGTTATAAATTTAATGCGCTGAAAAGTGTTTAGCAAATATACATGGATATTTGAATCTTAATATTTGTAAAGACATTTGTTCTCAAAGTTCAGTCCGTTTTGCTCTATCTGTAGCCATTTCCGAGATATTTATAATGATAAATAAATAAACAAGTAAATAAATAAATATCATAAAAACGGTATTTTAACGTCATTATAACGTTGATTTTTTAAAATTCGGCTAACGTACTGCCCTTCGTAAGTGTGTAAGAAAACTGTAAACAAAATTTCAGCCAATTACATCTATAAATCGCTTCAGGATATTGTTTGAAAATACTTCAAATAATTTCGTAAAGTTATTTAAGAACGACAAATTTTCAAACCATATCCTGAAGCCATTTATAGATGTAATTGGCTGAAATTTTGTTTACAGTTTCCTTACACAATTGCGGAGGGCAATACGTAGGCCGAATTTTGAAAACTGGGCACGATTTTTAAATAATAAATAAAATGTTCATGCCGGTAATGCAGATTCCTGTGGTAGGGTTACACATCCCCTTAACGTGATTTTAACGTTGTTTGGAAAAAATTCCGCGGCCAAAGTAACGTTAAAAAGACGTTGTAAGAAGACGTTATTTTACACATTGATAAAAGACGTCTTTTGGTCTTTTTTGGTAACGTCTTTATAACGTTTTTATAACGTTCGGTGTTAGCGGGGTTAAAATACGGGATTCCCCGCAAACAAAGTGCGAAGACAAAACGGGCACAATACCCGAAAGGCCAGCGCCATGATCTGCGCCCATTGTGCGCGCCCGATCCCCCTTGTCCCCGTCGCCGCCTACTGTTTGCATATACCCCGGCAGGTATAGACGCACACCTCGTGCGCCGAAACAATGCTGGCACCATTTGCATCATATACCTGCCAACGACCGCCGGCCAGTTGCATGGGTGGGATGGGCGGCCAGGGCGTTTATAAGTACCCGGTACGGGGAAATCCACCGAGATATAATGAGTGCAAGGATGATCGATTCCTTTGACCGCCCGCTGCAACGCCCATCACGGAAGGTAAGGCCGCTGAGTGGAAAAGTACGCACCTAACGCCGGGCGGAGGATCCATCGTTTGTGTACGGGGCTGCGGGCAAGCAATTCGGTTATTTCGGTAGTGCTTAGCATAATGACCAATTATCTATATTGATATCAATAAACTTGTGGGATAATATATAATAATTAGGGGGATTTTGTTTACAGAGGGAGAGAGAGAGAGAGAGAGAGAGAGAAAATTACCGTTTGTTTTAACGGTACCCTATTAAAAAAACTTAGATAAGAACTCAGCTAAGATCTCAGTTAAGATCTTAACTAAGATCTGATGCCAAAATCTTATCTGAAATCTGATCAAAAATCTGATCTGAAATTTTTCTACTTTAAAAAGACGCAAAATAGTTAAGATCTTACCTGAGATCTTAGCTGATTTCTTAGTTAAGTTTTTTCAATAGGGTAACTATTACATAGGGGAGAGCGGGGCATAACGGGCATAACGGGGCATGACGGGCCTACAAGACCAAGACTCTATTTAAAAACGTTGGTCTTGGCCTTGGTCTCGTGAAGCTCTAGCAATGTGAACCTTCGGGGCATAGTGGGCCATCCCATTAAATATGTTGCATTTGGTGTGAAAAAATTTATTAACAAGTTTCATTCAAATTAAAGCATTTTGAAAGATTATCACTAACATTGCAATATTACTATATCCAAAAATTATATATAGTAATACTGTAACGTAATAATGACAATCTTTCAAAATGCTTTAATTTGAATGAAACTTGTTAATAAATGTTTTTTGTACTAAATGCAACATATTTAATTGAGTGGCCCACTATGCCCCGAAGGTTCACATTGCCCCATGGCCCGCTATGCCCCGCTTTCCCCTACGTTTCTGACACTAAGGAGTTTATTATAGATTTAAGTTATAAAGTTCTTTTGTTTATCCTGAAATTTACGTCTAGAATACTTCTGTAATAAACTACTTAGTGTCAGAAACGATTATATGATTACCGTCAAAACAACAGTGATTTTTAAAACAAATTTCTTTCCGTATAGCAGTGTAATTATTTATTATCAATGAAAGAAATGTTTAGTTTCAACTCATATAATATTTCACTGAAAATACACTAAATATAACAATAAATTAGTTTTAACAAAATGTTTAATAAGGTGGTATTGTACTAAAAAATCTAATTTTCTTATTTTTAAACGTATAGACTTATGAAAATTTTTTACTCATATTCTATATAAAAAAAAATAAAAATAAAAAAATTCATCTATAAAAAAAAAATGTATCAGTGCTCAATTTTTTTAATTTTTTAAATCCATTTTACAAGTATATAAAGTTTTTATCAATCATGAATTTAATGCGCATAATAAATTTGATTAAAGTAGTTGTTCAAATGCTCTTTTTCTTCGATAAGACTTAAAGAATACAAAATTGTATACATTATCTAAATAAAATATAAAAGAGTGAAATTTGCGTCGAAAGAGTGAATATTCACTGTTTCATCATAATAAATGTACTAAACTATACATAAAATATAAAAAATTGATTTTTAGTCAAATTTTAGTGGAATACTACTTCAAATAAAAGAAATTGTTTAGTTGAATCAAAGAAATCACTTAATGTTTAAAAAGTTTCCGTAGCTTTCGATTTTATACAGTTACAGCTGATAAGGATTATTAGCTCAACTTTGTTATTTCTTGATATATCTCGCCGAATTTTAGTACGAGGGTTAATTATTATTTAACAGCGCTCATTTGAAATTAAGGGCTTCATAAGTACTTTCAATTCTCAAATATAGTTACTGAGTGAACCTAATTTTAAGATTTACCTATTACATGCACAAACAAAAAAGAAGGAAATCAATATTTATTTGTTTAAATCGTGACCAATGGAAAAAAACATCAGATAAAAAGTAAAACGTAACAAGAATCGAAAGGATAAAATTCGGAAAGAACTTTGAAATTTGTTTTTTAAAAGCCCCCTGACATCCATTTTTCAAAAGTTACGGCATTTCATATGAAATAAACCGTTATATTTTTGCATTTGCAACTTATTCAACTATAGGATCACTCACAAAACCATTTTCCATCGTTCCAACAAAATTTGTAATCTATCAATGCATAGCATTAAATAAGCGTGAAAAGCTTTTATTTAAAATATCTCCGAAGCGAAAATTGAACTAAACTTTTATTGTCCCTGCAACTGCGTACAAAGGACACGATGTTAATAAAAATACAGTGAAGCAATAAACATTTTTTCGCTCGCAATGAAAGCGCGAGAACAATAAAACACGCCGCGGAGGCGATGAAAAAAAAAAGATACGACGGTAGAAGTAATAAAAAATAATTTTTCTCCTTTCAGCATTGGCTACAAAGTGGTTCCCAATTTAATTGAGTTCTACTACGCCCGGGACACCTTAATAGGAGACAGGATCCTGTTCGAGAGAGACAGCCCGGAGTGCGAGTGGTCGCACAAAAGAATCGCAGCCTGAATTGTGCGGGGAAAAAAACGAAGAGAAAGAGTACAATAAACTAAAAACCCTCCTCCTTTTTAATATCGAATATAATGCATACTATTTTAAGAACCTCTCACTTTTTTATGCCGTTGCGTCGTTCGTTTTGTATTAACCATCAATGTACACACTTTTATACTCTTTTGTACTCTTTTTACACGATAGTACGCCATTGTAGAAAAAAAATGTAACGCTTGTAACTCCGCTGTTACTGAAAATAACAGCATTATTATCGTCATTATGTAACTTGACTGGCTGATAAGACGACAGTATATCTAAAAATGTTTTTATATACTAAAAAATAATTTTACATCAAGAACTGTATGCGTAGATTTCATAAATGTCCTCAGTTATATTTAGATCGAGTTTGTATTTCATTATCTTCAAACATATCTTTTCAATAAAAATAAAAATAAAGTTATAAATATAAAATAAAATTGTCCTGAATAAAAATTTGTATCACTTTTAAAAGTAGTAAAATGCCTCATACATACATTTGTAAAATACTATTTTTAGTATCACATGCTCATTTTTGTCCTTTTAAGATCGATTTGAAATCTAGATTCTGAGTAAAAAGAATTGAACTTTTGTCACGATATTAAATTAAGTTTTATAAAGAAAGATGTTAAACACAAAAAAATTCTATTTTACAACCATTTTTGTACTTTTTTTTAAGCAAATGTTGTATACTTCACATTTTTTTTATCAACATATAGTTATACGATTTTTTTAAGTATTAACGATATATTTAAAAAATGTGCACTAAATCTTTTATAAAATAACATTTGTGGTAAACAATTCAAATCAGTCCCTCGGTAGATAATTTTGTGATAATAAATTTTGTGCAATACTACTTATTTCATAATTTGAAAACATGCACGTGTGTATCAATGTTAATATTACAAATTTTTCGTATGTTACGAAATCAAACTTACTTAACATGTCAGTAAAAGTTTAACATTTTCACTGCTTATACGAATGCCACAATTCGGATTTAATTAAGTTTGAATTTTTGTTAAGACATGTTTTTTTAAATATAAAAAAATTGAAATAGAGAAAATCAATTCAACCAAAATTTTCACAATAAAAATCCAAACATAAAAAAAACCGAAAATTAGGCAAGTTACGTCGTTCGCCTTTCGACAAAAAAAAAAAAAAAAAAAAAAAAAAAAAATGCACACGCCTGCGCGTGCCATCCTAGCCGCAGTCGTCCGTCCCCTCGTGCATGCATACTCCAGGGAGGCGCGCGCCGTCGTCGCCCGCGCAATTAAAATTCGAGACGCGTCTGCCTACGCCGCCGCCGCCTCGTGTCCTGGATAAAAAGACCGTTTACCCGCTGAATTGCTTTGCTTTCGGGGGGATGCGTTTAACGGTTAATACGTCCTGCCGCTGGCCTCGACCTCGCCGCGGCCTTTTTTTTTAGGACGTTTACTCTTTATTGGAATGTTCCGCTTCTGATTTGCCCGGAAATTGAATCGACTATTTTGCGGATTATCGATGGATAGAACGGCTTCTTTTATTGCATTAGGATGTGTCTACTTGGATGAATTAGGAAATTTAGGACCGATTATACTACAGTGTATATAGCATTACAGGTTTGAGATAGATATAAAAACTACATAGCTTGTTTCATTATAATAATTATGAGGATAGGTTGAATAATTTATAAAAATTTAAAAAAAAAAAACAATAATTATTAAGCTAGGTTTTTAAAAAAAAATTTTTATTTTTTGACATAGACTTCATTACTTTATTAATCACTTGCTTAATTTTTTTCATCGTTAAATTCATTTTACAAGCGCATAAAACTTTTTTCAAGCTGATTTCATAAAGCTCCACGCATTTACTACACTGGTAGAAAAATCTAGGAGAGTTGCCTTAAATTTGAGGAAATTCTTCTTTATCATATATCAGGTGTTTTTCCTACAAAAATAGGAAAACCTCCTAAACGAAAAAGAAGAAACTCTAGAAACTTTTTCGATTAGGAATTTCTTCTTTTTCGTTTAGGAGCTTCTCCTTTTTCGTTTAGGAATTTTTTCTATTTTTGTAGGAAAAACACCTGATATATGATAAAGGAGAACTTCCTATAAGTTTTTAGGACAATTTCCTCAAATTTAAGGAAACTCTCCTGGATTTTTCTATCAGTGTAATGTGGAAAACCTATTGGGCTGAAAAGTAACAAATTGAAACTTTACCATAATTATATTTATTATAATTGCCAATGAATTTTAATTATTAAACAACAATAAAATTAACTGTAAATGATAAACAATAATAAAAGTTGTTCCCTTAAATTACAAAATCACAATTTCATTGTTTTCGTCTACAATAATATTGCACTATATAGGTAAAACATTTAACCAATTCTACCTTTAAAATGTACATTTTTTTACCCTTAAAATTGATAATTAAAAATATTGGTTTCCCAAAGAATACGTGAACAGTGACTAATTTACTTTGAAATCCGACGAAATAATTTTTTTCCGCAGCTGTACTACATAAAAGTTTCGCCAGATAATCGTACGGATATGTGTCAAAAGCAATCGTCCAGATAATCATTTCCCAAAGCGGATTACAGTCCTCTGTCAATAATCAAGGGTCGCGATGGCTCTCTAGATTCTAGAGCCACGCGTCCGAATACTCCAGCGCACGATAACAGCCAATAATTATACGGGC
Organism: Eurytoma californica; assembly: GCA_035586675.1. Taxonomy (NCBI): domain Eukaryota; kingdom Metazoa; phylum Arthropoda; class Insecta; order Hymenoptera; family Eurytomidae; genus Eurytoma; species Eurytoma californica. The sequence continues at coordinate 11,136 of JAXIUT010016222.1, forward strand.
ATAAGAGGTTCCTCAGAAATTAAAATACCGGAAAAAACAATAGTTCACGGAACCAATACTGAACTATTTTATTTACACTTCATAAATCAATTAATAGTTCCTTAATTTTTATTAATGTTATCATGGTAATTATAAAGAGATCATTTTTTAAGCATTTTGACACGTTTTGTACGACGAAACCGGATTGTTTTTATTTTGACAAATCATTATATAAATACTCAAAAATAATTAATTTTTACTAGGGTAAGTAAACAAATTTTATAGTTAAAAATGATTTTAAAAAATTGTTAAATTATTATTAAAGTTTGCCTTTGGAAGTACTCAAAAAGTTTTCCCAAATTCTGTTGATTCTACCTCGTGCATAATTATAATTAGTCTTTCAATAATGCATGGGCAGAATTTTTAAAAATTCAATATTTTCAGTACTAATAATGTAAATCGCGACTTATATGAGCGATTTAAATTAGTACAGTAATTTTTACAATACATTTGGTTGCCTTTTTTCAAAATAATAAATAATAAAAACTAATAATGTGCACACGTGGGTACAAAATAATATTCATAGATTTCTCGAGTTCATGAATCGCGAAGTGGAATTTCAAAGAATTTCATCGTCAGAAAGACCACATGCGTATATATCAAGATTTTAAAGCTTATATACAGCGTGTTTTATGAATTTTTTATTATCATTTCAAACTCGATGTAAAGCGAATTTCGTGCTCCTCGTATACTATATTGGATCATCCGCATCGAACACAACGAAGTCTTTGATAACAATATAATATATATCAATTTATTTTCAAGAAAAAAATGATGTAACAACACACTTTGGAACTAAAAATTAATAACTTTATATTTTATATTGTATGTATTCCACAACAATAGTTGATAAATCCTGTTAGTTTATTTTTTTTGTGATTGCGGTATGTTTGCTTTCATATCCGTATATTAACCTACTATTTTCTAATCAATTAACAAATAATTCAGATAACTTAATTAATACGAAAAATACTTTGTTTCTTTATGATAAATAAAAATAATCGTTCCATAATGTTTTTAAAGCGTTTTTTAAAAAACTTTAAAACGTTTTATAAACTATTTATAAAAGTTTCGTAATTGTTTATAGACGTTTTGTGATATTTATTTATTTATTATTATTAAATATCTGGGAAACGGCTACAGATAGAGCAAAACGGGCTGAATTTTGAGGACAAATGTCTATATAAATATTGAAATTCAAATCGATGTATATTTGCTTAAAACTTTTCAGCACATTGAATTTATAATAAATACATAAACAAATAAATCAATAAATAAATATCATAAAATGTTTTATAAACGTTAACGAAATTTTTATAAAACGTTTTAAATAACATTTTAAATACTTTTTTTCGGACGTGTAGGACGTTATTAAAACGTTTTCTAAACGTTTTTCGACTAAAAAAACGTTTTAAAAACATTTTTAAAACGTTTGGTGCTATTCGGGACCTAATTCAATTACTTTCTATCTGGAAATCTAAGATCGGAAATCAACTTATATTGAATACGAAAATATTAATCAATACAAAAAACGTCTGCTTTTTTAAAACATTATGAAATTTAGTAATGCAGAGGATTAGTAGACGAAAACTTATAAATAATTAAATCGACACCCGACATTTTATTATTAATTATCACGGCGTTCACTTATATGTAAGAAAGTCTTCTGCAATTATACCTATTTTAAATTACTATAATCTAAATTAATAATATCAACTCCCCAAAATCCCGACTGCGCACAATATTGCTCGAGCTCCTAAAAATAACCCCGCCAAATGAAACCTGTAAAAAGAAAAAAGAATAAACAAATAAAAATGAGCCTCTTACTCATCGCGACCTTAAACTCAGCTGTGCGATGTCTGCGCGTCGCCGCGCCGGCGTGCCTCGCATACGCGATATATCTCCTCGCGCAATATCAATCGCGCATTTCCCCGAGGCTCGGCGTGGTTTAAAGTCCAGCGTCGAAAAATTATCGCCGTCTCCCCCTCTCCCCGTCCGCCGCCGCCGCCAGACAGTCCCAAATCCAGCCAGACGTCTCGCGAGCACACACGCGTCGACGCAAAAAAAAAGGGGGAGAGAGAGAGAGCGAGAGAAAAAAAAAAATAAAAGCACACCGACACCCTCGTACACCGGGTGAGGCTGCGGCGCAGGCGTCGTGTGCGTGATACGCGCGAGCCTGTGTCGGTGCGAGCGCGACTCTCGCGCGGCGCGGCGGCGCGACGGGAGAAACAAGCTCTGCGGACGCGAAAAGGGACGGCGGCGACGAGGACTCGAGTACAGGCGCCCCGATTGTATACGTGTGTGCGGTATATACCGAGTGTCTGCGCTCCGTCTGCCCATGGCGCGGGCCTCCCGGAGCCCATCCGCGCCCTTCGACCGATAAGCCCACGGTGCGTGCAGTGCCGTAAACCCGTGTACGCGGTGCAGGCGACGATCGACGAGTCCGCGCGTTTACTGTGCGTTGGTGTGGTCTTGGCTGCTCGCTCCTTTTTTTTCCGGGGGTAAGTACCTCGGCGCGCAGCGTCCGCCGAGGCTCGCCTCTTTTATCGCGGTTCCGGCCGTCGTCTTATCGATTCCACCATCGCGCTGGCCCCACCGCGTACTTACGCGTGGGTGCGAATCGCACCTCCGGGCGCGAATTCCGTTCCCCTTCTGTGTTTTTTTTTCCTTTTCTTTTTCGATGCTGTGCTCCTTTTACCGCCGCGGTGCTCCTCCTTTTTGTCCACGCAAAAAAGAACAGGAACCGCGTTGACGCGGAATTGCAACGTCGACCTTTTACTTTTGTTGCGGCTCGTGCGTGTTTTGTATTATTATATAGAGAAAAAAGTTGATCTTCGTTTTTCCTTTTTTTTTTTATCCGTGATAATTTTAGCTAGGTTAGACACTTGTTTGTTGTTTCTCTGTGTTTATGTTTGTGTTTTGTACGTGCATGTGTCATTGGTACTTATCAGTATCTTTCTGCCTTCTAGATGTAGAACAAGCTCGAGCATCCAATTTGTCAGGATCGATGGCTACATGATATCTGGGATTATTGAAACAGACACCGAGTGTTTTCAAGAAAGTTTAACAAATGTAGTTTTTAAAGTGCAGAAGTGATGCAAGAATTGGTAGACGATAATTTTTTTACGTTGATTGCTTCGACAAAAGCCACATTGGGTACATTAGTAGACTGAGGCCCAATGATCTGACTGTAAAAAATGGCAGCGCATAAAATGCATCACTAATGAATCAACCAGAGTTCAAGTGGCCCATGAAGACACAATGAAAGCCATTGTATTATTTGTACTAGTCACTGTCGTCTGCAGTGCAGGCTTCACCCTGGTTGCAGCTGATAAAATATGCGCTGTTAGAAGGAGCGATGACAAAAATATATTGGAGCAACAAAATTCTGCTGATGACATTGAAGATGCTTTTAACACCAATAATCACAATCAGGTGTGTATTGATTTCTTAAGAATCTACCATAAAGTAGATAGAAATATTTTTACTAATATTTAATGCCTTATTTGTAGACTGATGTAAAATTTGAAAAATGCAATCAATATTGTTATGCATTATGGCAAGAAGAAAGTACATCGAATGGGACTAAAATAAATATTTTCCTACAAGGTATAACATTTTTTTTATAAATTCATTTATTATTAAATTCAATGGTGAAAATAAAATTATTCTTTGATATAATGTAGGGTGTTGGAATCAACAAGGACAAGATTGTGAACATACAGACTGTATAGCTAACCGATGGACCAAAGCTCTAAACAACGCTAAATTCTGTTGCTGCAGAGAAGATTATTGCAATGTTAATGTGACAGATCCATTTGAAAATAAATTATTATTAACCAGTCCAGCAAGTAAGAATAATTTAAGTGTGATTATTGCAGGTATTTTTTATTTCATTTATTTTATTTGGCAAAAGGGAATTTTTAATTTCTTAGTTTGCAATCATTTTATTAATATTATAATTTTTGATTAGCTTATATTTCATTTATAATAATTTATTTTTTTTATGTTAATTATAATTGAAATTGAAATTTTCCTTATTTTTTATTTGTTTTTGTTTTCACTGAATTTAAAATTTTTTAAACAAATATGTATTTTCAGCAACGGAACATTTAGATCAGGTGGACTCAGAACATTTGATGCTTATTACAGTGACTACTTTAGCTTGTGTTTTACTAGTCACTTTTACAACCTTTATTTTGATATACCGAATCTATAAAAATAATATTTTAATGAGATTGGGTAAACCACTGCCTTACAATGACAATTATAACGAGGGTAATGGACTCAGAACTGGTACTTATACTGTTGATCATTTGAAATTAACGACTTTAGTTGGTGAGTGTAGTACAGAGCAATTGTACAAATTTCATTACAATTAAAATACTTTCAAATAATAATTTTAATAATTTTCAAAATAGGTCAAGGAAGGTATGGAACAGTATGGCAAGGTAGCATGGGAGAGGAAGAAGTAGCTGTAAAAATCTTCCCTGGCCATTATCAAAGTTATTTTTTGAATGAAAGGGAGATATACTCTTTACCATTCATGGAGCATCCCTCATTATTACACTATTATGGTAATAGCAATTTTCCAAATTTTTTTACTTACATTGGAATGACCTCGCCTATTAATTGTGATTCTATCCCTCAGGTTCTGACGAAAGAGTAAGCATGGATGGAGTTACTGAATACCTAATGGTATTATCTTACGCACCTGGCGGTACCTTGACGGAATTTTTGCGCTACCACACATTTGATTGGATGTCGTTTTGTAAAATGGCCCTTTCCATAGTAAAAGGACTGGCGTATCTACACACAGATATTCGTAGAGGAGGTAAATTATTATTTATATAATAATATTTATTTTTGGACATTAACAAATATTTACACTTTTTCATCTTTGCAGAAAAATTCAAACCCTGTATCGCACACAGAGACATGAATTCAAGAAATATACTGATCAAATCCGATGGCAGCTGCTGCATTTGCGATCTCGGACTCGCGGTTCAAATCGCGGGTTCTAAATATTACTGCAACGGAGAAGAGCAGCACGCTGAAACTAAATCTATTAATGACGTAAGATTTTTTTCTCGTTTTAACTACAAACATTTATTTACGCTAAAATGAAACAAAAAAAATTTCTAAATAAAAATTTCGAAATAGGTAAAAAACGAAAACTTAAAGTAGAGAGTATAAAAACGCTTGTTGCTTTCAGGTCGGCACACTGCAGTACATGGCACCGGAGGTGCTCGAAGGGGCCGTAAATCTCCGCGACTGCGAGAGTTCTTTGAAGCAAATCGACGTTTACGCGATGGGCTTGATCCTCTGGGAACTGGTATCGCGCTGCAGCGACGTTTATGTTCCCGGTGCCGAGGTACCGCCGTACAGGCAGCCGTTCGAAAAGGAAATCGGTACGTTCGGCCTCCTCTAGCTTTTATCGCTTCCGGGGTGATTCTGAAAACGTCGTAAAAAAAAAAAAATACTTTTTGCGCGCAGGACTCCATCCGACGTTCGAGCAAATGCAGGTGCTGGTGTCTCGGAACAAGGCGCGCCCGCTGCTGGAAGGGAATTTGGCCGATAAACCCGGAGTGCGCTTAATTCGGGAGACGATGGAGGACTGCTGGGATTCAGATGCCGAAGCTAGACTGACCGCTCTGTGCATCGAGGAACGAATAATGGAGCTTCAGTCGCACCGAAGTGAGTAATTCATAACGATTCTCTTCAAATATTTGACTAATTTGATGTAATCAATTTGAGGATCGTCAATAAATTAAGCAGTTATTGGAAGTTTTTATTAATTAAAATAAATAATGTACCGAATAGTAACAACTTCTGCTATTATAAATAAAGTACGATAAATAATTTATTTAAAAAAAGATCATTTTTTTGTAAATAAATATATCATAAGTTAACATTTTCGTAATAAATTTCAGTTACGATGTACTTCACGGACGGAAGCCCGATGGTGAATTCCCACTGCGGGCTTGTGCCTTCGACAACGAACAGTCTTTACGATACCCCGCATCACGAGGGCTCGCACGTCGTACAAATGCCCGATCACGACGTTGCCGTGGACAATTTAGTGACTCTGACCCCGACCGAGGGCAGCGCGCACGAGCACAGCGGTAAGTCTTTTCGATTAATCGCTCGTTTCACGTGCTTTTGAAGCAGATAAGCAGCGGCTGTAATCTATTTCAAAATAATGCTAATTCAAGTTCACATTGACCATTCATGGTTTTGATAACATTCAAGCTAATTTTAATATTTGGCAGCTGTAGAATTTATTTATATAAAAAAAATTTGTATATACATAGAATTAATTACACTTATTTTTAAAAAATAAAGTACACAATGTACATTTTTTAGCTTGTAAAAATAAATATTTACACCAGTTTTATGCTTCTGCCATCTCTGTCACGCATATTTTAAGAGGATCCTCAAAGAATATTTCTACATTTTCACTTGAATTCATAGAACAATCAGACTCTAGGCAGTTTCCCTGTAATGTTGAGAGAAAATTAGGTATTATTGTAAAAAACGAACAAATTTTAATAACAGTTTTACATACATGAGTTTCAAATGTGTCATCAATATTTTGGTGGCTGTCATTACTACTAGCCTCAGTCTTACAGAAGTTTGAAATTTTTCTCCATATGTAGAATAGATTGGTATCTTCTATTTCTCCAGTCCATTCATCGTTTTCATTAACACATCTAAAAGTCTGAAGTGTTTCGACGTTCATAAAACTTTCTACAACTTGCAAAACTTTTTCGTAAGTTGCAGTTGATTCTTCTTCCTCTTCTTGGATTAATATTTCATTAGGAATGAAAGGTGTAACTTCAATTTGTTCAGTTATAATTTTTTCCACAGCCTTCTTAGGAATTTTGTTATACTTAAGTACTTTTTCGGACAAAGGATGCAATCCACATGTGTGAAATCCATTTGTTAAAATATTTGCTATATCCAAGGATTCAAGAACTATCTTTAATAAAGGCGCAATATTTTCTTTTAATAAGTTGACTGCTTTAGTTTCAAAACGATAATTATCAAGTGCAACTTTCCAAGCTTGTTTCAAAGGTGGAAAAAGTGCTACATCCAGTGGCTGAAGAATGTGCGAACAGTTTGGTTGTAAAGCTATCAATTCAATTCTATTCTTTAAACAAAAATCTGTTAAAGAGAAAGTCAAGTATGGCACTCGACCATCTACAAACAACACAATAGGAAATTCTATTTTATTTTCATTCAACCAAAAAAATAAACAATTAGATATGTATTCATAAAGATTTTCAGCTGTCATGTATCCAGTTTCCGATTTGCCGGCTTTCCAATCTTTTGGCAATTTTTCAAAAATTGTTGCCGGTATCCTTTGATAAATGTACAATGGCATAGGTGGTACCAATTGACCAGCGGCATTGCCTGCAAATTGCACGGTCAAGTTTTCTGTATTATCTAGACCTTCCGGACTCTGCAGAAGACAAGTTTCTGTACAGAATATCCTTGTAGGATCAATATTTAGCAACTGCTTTTTTTCCAAGTACCCTCTCAAATTTTCAAACCACCTTTTGATACCATCTTCACTAGAAGTAGTTTTGGCGATCACAGTATTTTCATTAATCACATCGACTACGCTGTCGTGTCGCCTCAGAAAGCTCTGGTACCAGTGACGTCCTGGCCTGCCATTGGAAAAGGGATTATCCCTCTTCAAATTTTTTACAAGCAGAGCTACGCTGTTCAAAAGGTGGGGCTTGCTCACCGGTACCCCTCTCCTGCTGCACTCGAAGATCCACTGTACCAGTGCGTTCTCCTCCCCTGCAGTGAGCACAGTGTCAGGACCAGGTCGTCTGTCCGAGTACTTGGCCATCTTTTTGTTGTGCAAAGTCGACCTGGGTATGTGGTACTTGTGACTAGCAGAGTTTATCGGCATACCCGCCTGTATAGCGGTCAAGGCCTCTTTGAGAGTCTCCTTGCTGTAGAGCAGCCGCGAGTTCTTCTTCGGTTTCAAGCTCATTGTGTCGGGTCAAATTGCAATTTTTTTTTAACCGAACCTTAGAGTTTTTCAAGCTCGTCGCAAAAATATCGGCGCATCGCTGGCTGTCGTCCGGCCGCAACGACAAATAAACATTCCCCGAGTGATGCGCACATCGGTCTTTTTATAGTTTCTTAGGTTATGTCACTAACTCTGTAAACAGCTGATTGTCGACCCAATCACCGAATAGTGTAGGTGGAGCATATATATACTATTTTTTTACGTCATATTTTTAATTTGATGATGAATGAACTTAATCTTATTTTTGTCATTGAATAAAATAATACAGATGTAGGGGAAAAGGATTATTTTAACTATTTAGTGATGTATTAGTTAAATATTTATCAGTTTGTATTTTTATATTAAAAAAAAATTAATAATATAGACAGTTTACATATCCTCTTGCTCAATATTTACATATGTTGCGTACACGTACCACTGGACTTTGTCTGCAACTACTTCATGGTCGATAAAACGTATACATGCATTTAGCTATAAATAGTTTAATTTATCAATAAATCTTCAAATTCTTACGTTAAAGAATCAATAATAACAATGAAAAAAATGTATAGATTCGTTTTATAATCACTTATTTAAAAATCAGTTTTTTTTTAAATATATTCTTTTATGAATTTATACTAACAAAAGTAACTTCTTTTGACGAAGAAAAGTTTTAAATTTGAAAATAAAATTGAAAAGTTATAAATTTTTAATTACTTCTGCTTAAAAAAAAGATTTTAAAATGCAATTGGCAGAGAGATCATAAGAATTTTCCTTATATTTTTTTATTTTGCACATTCGAATTCACTTTTAAAATAAATTAAATTTTTCTCAGTTAAAAAAAAACACTGAAATAGATTGAATTACGAAAAGAGTAGATGAAAATTCGTTTCATTAATTAAGCAATTAAAAATCAAGCCAACCGGAATTCATCCTTTTTTACTTCAATCCAATTTGAAAGAACAAATTTTTTTTCAGATTTTATCATATTCACCTGACAGAATATAAAAAGTAATCAACACGTATTTTTTATTTTTTCATTATAATGATTACTAAGAAAGATATTATCGCACTTCAAAAATTCATGTTACGTCACGATTGTACACTATACAGATATTCCACTTTGTCACACATCAAGTAAATTAAAATCTGCTGTATCTTCCATAATAAACGTTGAAAAAATAAAAAATACGCGTCGAATATTTTTCAATATTCCATCCGATGTATGCAATAAAATTGCCCCTCATTCCTCTATCATACTTGAGATAAATTTCCGTCATCTCGAAAAAAAATGTCAAAAATTAAGTACCTGCTAACCCGATCAGCATTGAAAAATCCTAATGAATTCTAAATTAATTCTTAATGAATGCTTTTTTCTAGTAAGTGTTCTAATAGAATTCTTAATGATAGCTTTAAGTTATAACGAATGTCCGCTTGTTTTGCAGTTCATAAAGCATTCATAA
>JAXIUT010016232.1:0-12656 GCA_035586675.1 Eurytoma californica
TATGTTGCATTTGCTGTGAAAAACATTTATTAACAAGTTTCATTCAAATTAAAGCATTTTGAAAGATTATCATTATTCCATTGCAATATTACTATATACAAAAATGATATATAGTAATACTGCAATGTAATAATAAAAATCTTTCAAAATGCTTTAATTTGAATGAAACTTGTTACTAAATGTTTTTAACACCAAATGCAACATATTTAATTGGGTGGCCCACTATGCCCCGAAGGTTCATGTTGCCCCACGGCCCGCTATGTCCCGCTTTCCCCTATAAAATTGCGTACATTGAGATTGCAAAGTTATTGGTTATGATTCAAAGAAAATTCTCGAATTAGTGAATATTCACTAATTTGTTCAGTGGCACTTATTTCATTAACTCATTCAATGGGTATTCACTATTTTGCAGTGACCTGATCTGAACTGCCCGAAGTAACTGTCACGTACACTAAATTTCAGTAGATTTTCACTGAATGGAATTTAGACAGTCGATTCTAAACCGCCTCTAATAATAACCCCAATCGCGCGATTTTTAACTAATTCTTCCTCTTCTTTCGTATCGAGAGAGCAATTTTATTTCCGTCTAAGTTAATTAAGCGACCCTCCTGCTCGCGCTCATCGTCGAATATTCAAAAACACGTCCGGCGCTCGTACCCACAAGAGGCGAAAAGTGCGCATCGCGAGGCGCGCGCAGGGGCGGCAGCGACGTTGTTTGCGTAATCGACTCGAAGGAGGAGAAAGCGCGCCGAAATAACGGCTGTCATTTGCATGGGGATTAGCCCCGGCGTCAAACGAAATTTATGCGCGCGGCAGGAGAGCCGCGTGTTTTCCGGCGCGCGCGCGCCCAAAATTGAAGTGTGCCTTTGACGCGCGCGCGTGACCTCCCTATACGTACATACATACATACATATATATTATAGATACATCGCCACCCCCTCCGGTCGTGCGCGCAATTATTTCGCGATGCTCCCGTGCGAGGCCGCGCGGCTTTTTCACCGTCGGCATTAAATTCGCTTTAAATGAGCGCCCGGGCAAAAATGCACCCGGAACGGCCTTTTGATAATACTCGGCGAGCGCGATGAATATTCAGCCGGTGCGGTTTTCCAAACTTTTGGTCGTTGCCTTTGTTTTTTTTCGCTTCGCGCGGTGTGCGTATTTTTTTCCGTCTTTTTTTTTTAATTTTATAAATACGAAACGAGCGGAGCAAAAATTTTCGACGGCCTCGAGTGCGGGATTTTTAGTTTCGCGGGGTAGTGGGGTGAAAAAAAAGCGTCACCGACCCCTACCCGAGGCCGCGGCGGGAGGTCGGCTTCTAATTCGGCAAGATTTTCCCGCTGCCGGCGTCAAGCTCGCAAATATAACCCACTGTAATCTCGGCGACTTGAATTTCAAATTTTACCTTGGTCACGCTGTCCTAAATTCTCAGAATTTTCCTCTTAAGAGGAGTACATACTGTGGCCCGAGTGAAGAGGTTTCGCGCGATTTATTTGGAAAATCTGGGATCATTACCGGCCGGCAAAAGGAGCAAATGAATCCTTGAACATTCAGCTTTTGAAAGCCTGAGTAAATTTGCGCGCGTTATTAAAATCTTAACATTTGCATAATACGCGTACTGAAATAATTTTAATTAAACCCAATAATTTTGTGTACGGTCATTAAGGATTATTAAACTTCTTCAATTGAACGCAATATTTGCAATTTTAACAACTAAGTCATGCATAGGTTCATTTTCAATTTTGTATTCAGATTTATTTAATCTTGCAGGTATCCGAGATTAAAATAATGATAAATGAATTTCTTATAAAAACTACACTCCTTTGAATTGAACTTTTGAATAAACTCCTTGAATTAATATTGAATAAAGTAATAATTATTAATGACGTATGTAAGTATACATTTGTTAATTTACCTTTAAAACGTTAATTCCGGCAATTATGTTAGGGAGTTAAAATTTGGTATCTAATGGTTACCGTATATACTACCTATTAAACTCAGTTATGATACGACGATACTTAATCTCACAATTATAAAAATAAATAGAAAAATTTACTATAAATTGTTTGTGATGAAGGGTGCTGGAGACATGAGAAAAATTACTATAATCCTTGGAAAAATTAAGATCCCGCATGAAAAAAATTTAAATTCCATTATATCAGTCTGATAGAATATTGAAAAATAATCGAAACTTATTATTTATTTTTCAATGTTCTATCAGACTATTGTAATGGAATTTTTCGAGCGGAATCCCAATTACAATTTATTTAGTAAAATTTGTCATAATACTAGAAGTCTAAATGCGCGCTTCGCGCGCAGTACATATGTAGACTATATATATAAAATGATAAATTGATGTTTGAAAATCATGCGCCAAATTTACGTCATAATACGTCATAATATATAAGCCAATCAAATTTCAAATCGCCATCTCAATTGACCAATCACAATGAATAGAGACTTCACTTCTTATCATTCTCTTCTTTAGTAAGGAAAAATTGTAATTTTTTCAGCGCATGCAATCTTTATTCATATTGCAACACCTTTTTTCGTAACTATGTAATTTTGTCAAAATAAATTAGTAAAAATAGAATAGAATAGAACAGAATTTATTATTGCAAATAAGAATTTACAATGTGTAAAGTAAAAAACAAGTGTAAATAAAGATATATCAAAGTCTAAACAAATGCAATCAAAGCAACAACTATCGCTTATCGCAGAAGCTAATAATGCACTTGAAATAAAAAAAATAAGATAATACAACATGCCAGCTCGAAGTAAAATCTCATCCGTAGGAAAGAAAAAACTACTTTTCCGCGCTCACTTTTTCATGACTTCCCGGCCTAGCGTCGCCCGGGTCGTCCAAGTTTATCAAGCCCCGAAAATGCCCGGCAAACAAACCGGAGCGACTGGAGTGTTACCTATCCCCGGGTCTCCCCGTCTCGAAACTTCTCGACGCGTCTGCTGCAATAAAAAAAAAAAAAAAAACAAGAAAAACGCGATCGAGAGTTTTCGCGGGTGCCCTGGAGATGAAATATGCAAGCATAATAAGGGGGGGGTGAGATGGGCGTAGAGAGAGAGAGATACGTCCGCCGGGGAAGATACACTCGGCGCGAGGATGAAAGCGCGGCGCGCCGAGCAATTTTTCATTCGCGTCGCCGCGTGCAGATGAGTTTTGCGAAAGTCCGCGACCGAGCAATTTAATTTACGAGGGGGCGAATCCCCCTCTCCACGGCGACGGAATTTACCTTGGCAGACCATTATGCGCGCGCCTCCTACGGCCGACGGCGGGGACGAACTGCCCTCCAGGATTTTTCGAAATTAATTGTCGCCCTGGCCGCGCGCCCCGGCTAGGAAATTCTTTCTTCCGCCTCTCGGCGTGATTTTTCTAAGCGCGCGACCTCGAAAATCCCGGGGTGTAGGTTAAACGCCGGGGGGAGATTTTTACGCGGATAAATAGTTTACTCCGCGGTTTTTAAGCGAGGATTTCTAATTTGAAATGCCAGCCGCGACGTCTCGCTCATCGTGAATAGTTTTAATTAAGACGGAAAATGTAAACAATGCTTTTGTCGGCAACTTCACATTTATAATAAATGGGGACATTTTTTTTTCTTCCTTAAAGAGTTATTGATTTCATGCCACGTACTCGAAATGGGAAGGTTCAAAATTACAAAATCACTTTTTCGTTAGAAGAATGGAGAATTGATTTTGTCTAGTTCTTCTGCAGGATTTATAAAAAAAATATCTACTTTAAGGAGCAGTCGTTAAACGACATTTGAAAACTAGCGAATGTGTCTTTTTTATTCGACAAATGAAAAATCCCCTCTTCAAATAATCGTTAATTCAAAAAAGTTATGCGCAGCTGGGACACTGATATTTTCGCAAAATAAATTAGTGTACTTATTTAAAAGTTAAAAATTAATATCAAGTTATTAATTCAATATCAACATTGTTGGATGAAAAAGTCAATAACGAAGTGAATAATGTAAAAAATCATCCGAATCAATTGTCTTTCTGACAAAATTGAATCGACACGAATTCGGATTGGATCAATTCAAATGATTTTTTTCATTCTCTCAGATAATAAGTATAACAAATATATGATTGCTCGAAGTAGTATATTTTATAAAATTGTTATTTCATGATCAAGTTGTAAATTCAATATTTTAAGTATTTAATTAATTTATACATTAACAAAATTTTACTTCATAGTTATCCATAAATAGTTTATATTTAAAGTAACAATCAATTCGATTGGAAAACTGTTAATTCTTGCGTCAACATCAATTTCAACTTACAAGTAAGAAAAAGATTCGAAGGTACACGAGAAGTTTCTTGGCGACAGTTTGAAATTCTCGCAAACACGCTTTCCAAGTTGGAATAAAAATCGGAAGATCAGATAAAAATTCAATTTTTAGTTACACGCCCGTCCTTCCATGGGTTTACTTCGAAATCGAAAAAATTCCCCATCGGCGAAGAATCGAAAGTCGGTCGCCATTATCATACACCCATTTTACCGAAAATTCGAATGGCCATTCGTCGTACTCGGCCGTTGACCCGAGTGGCACGAATAGCGAATTAGAGCGAAAAAAACTGGACTAGCTTATGCTTTCCTACTTTCTTAGTTACACTTACCAGGAAATTGTCAACCTTTCGGATCATCGATTTATAAGAAATTCCGAGAATTGTTTTCTAGTATCGAACAATGAATCAAACCACTTTTAATTTGATCTCATAAGGCTTTATTTAGCAGATATAGCTTGTTTTGTTAACATTACTAGAATACCTGTATATACGATTTTTTTAGTATTGCATGTATGAACAGGGCTGATGTACTTAAATGTATTTATTAAACAAAAGCTCAAGAGGTTCTTTCACAACGCGCTACTACTCTCAAAATTTGGAAGAATGAAATAACCACTCATTGCGAGTGATAACTGAGCCAATCGAACTTCGAGTGCCTCAGTTTTATCTGAAAAACAGTGATTTTTAACTCGAATAGAGTGAGTTATCGAATTGTTTACTCTTCTGTTTTATAAGCGTAACGCACCAAGAGAAATAAACAAACTCAGAAAAAAGTTTGACTTAAAAAATCCAATTTAGTTTTGAACAAGAAAAATCTCTATCAATGTGTCTCTTGATCTCTCAAAAATCTCAATCAAGACGCTCTTGTGCTCAGTCAGTTCGTTACGAGGCCAAAAACAAGAGTGCAAGAAAATCTGATCGTTTGCTCCACAACGAAAAGTCACCATGGCAACCAATCAGCAGAAGACTGTCTCGTAAGCCAGGTCACTCGCGGAAACAAAATCCGACACTGAGTTATTTCTCGGTGAGCTCTATTTGTTCAGTGAACTCTGCTTGTTCGGTGAGCTCTATTTGCTCCGTGAGCTCTACTTGCTCGGTGAACTCTATTCGTTCGGTGAACTCTGCTTGTTCAGTCAAAGAAATAAGTCAGCGTTCTCAATAAGGCAATACCCAGCTGGTACATAAAAGAGCTTCATTATAATGAAAAGCTAATGAAAAAGCTCGGGTAGGAACTCAAGTGAGTCCTCAGGCCAAAATCTCAGGTGACTTTTAAAGTGGCGACGCTTATATCTCGTCTGAAAATATTTCACTAAAATCTCGGGTGAGATCGCACCTGAGAGCTCACCTGACATCTCACCTGATATTTAAGTGAAACATTTTCAGCCGAGATATAAGCAGCGCCACTTTAAAAGTCACCTGAGAATTTGACATGAGGACTCACCTGAGATCTCAGCTGAGCTTTTTTAGTAGAGGGTACGACGATCCAGAGGGTCTCTCTCTCTCTCTCTCTCTCTTTCTTGTTCCTTAGTGAAATCTGTACAAACATCAGGATGAAACGCACACTATTTGCACCTACATCCCGTCGTTGTGGTTTGTGGGAAACAAAGCACCAGGGCTTTAAAAATATCGTATCGATTGTCCCTGTACGCACTCGTCAGCTACCGAGCTGTCGGTTTCATTTGCCTTCCAAATAATTGGATTCGCTCCCGCTGCCGAGCGACGTTCACGCAAATCGAACGTCGGTCCTTATTGGAAATCCGCAGGCCCATGGAAAAGAACACGAACGCATCCCGTAGTGATGTAAACTGACTGTTATTATTGTCCGTGCAAATTGTTCGTTTACGAAATGCGAGGTCATAACAAGCGTTAGTGAGCTGCGCAATGCTTTGGATTGTATTTTTTTCGGGAATGAACTTTTATTTGAAAATAACGTGCTAGTCAGTGTATTCAATTGCTTTTTAAATTAACTAAAATTTGTTGACGGATGTTATTATAGTATATAATTTTTTATTATTATTAAATAGTTTTTTATTTCGTTATAATCCTTCGGTTATAAATTTAATTTAGACTTATTCTGGTCACTTTTGGATCGAGTTTACAGCTCCATTATGAAATTGAAAACAATTCATTTTAATCTGTTACATACAAAGGTTTATTTTCCACAATCTTGGGTTGGTTTTGTGGATTTTGAAAAAAGGTTAAAGTGATCAATGTTTTATATCCAATGGATGAAAGTATGTATGAACGTATGATAAGGAATGAAAGAGTTTTTGTGATAAATAAGTGCTTATACTTTAAAATTCAGAAAATATCAAAACCTACAATTAGTGATAAATAGCGAAATAGAATCCCTTACATTAAATTTGCAATTTGATGAGATCAAATTGAAGCTTGGAATTTAGATCGAATATCTGGAATTCAATGAACTGATCTGCCCTATGTCGCAAATTTGGAGATTCAAAAAATTAGCGCGCGTGGGAATTCTAGTTTCATTGAAAATCAGTGCAAAACAGTTTAAGTACACTAATTTCCAGTGTATTTCCATCGACTTGTGAACGTGGTAGTGGTGATAAATGAAATACCACTGATTCGTATTTAAAAATCACTGATTTGATTTAAATTTTCGTTAATTTATGAGCTGGAATTATACTTTTCAATTAGACGTAATCACCTTACGTCTTTCTATCACCCAAATAGAATAGAGATTGTGAAACTACTGCCTCTCTTAAAAAAAATGATGTTAGGATGTTGTGAATTATTTAAAGAAACGATTTAATTAGGTACTGAAAAAATATTCGATTCAATAGCGCCAAAATTCAAAGTATTTTTAATATTTGAATGTGATCAATCAAGAATGTTGAGTAATTTTATTAAAAGTGAATGTCAAAAATTAAACGCACGAGGTGTCAAAGCAAAATAAATACCGTGCATCTCAATCGGTTCAAATACTATTGCTATATTAATCAGTGAAATACGAAAATTCAGAATTCAAATTTACTCATCTCGGTATAATTACTGTAACCGATCGCCTTTCTCGGTGGTATGTACAGCGCATAATTACACGCCGGAGCCGGTGTCGCGTTCAATTTCGAATAGCGCGGCGTCGCGTCGCGGTAGCGAAGCCTCGGTAATTGAGCGCCTCGAATGCCTCGCGCCCGCGCGCATCCATACCCAGTATACTGAACCCGATCTTGAAGGTTATACGCGAGAAATTCGTAAGTCGATTACCCGAATTCAAGATTTTCAAATTCCGGCGATAAAAAGCTAATGGGTTTTATCAAATTTTCGTAATTGCCCTCGGCTTATCGCGAAATTGTGAACAATCTGCAATGTCGCCGTGCAATTTGTAGATTGCGCATGCAAATTCATTAAATTAAAACGTCGATCTATACGCGGGAAATCAAATTTATGCGCAAACATCATTGATTAAAGCTGCCCGTAAAAGTGTAGTTATATCGGATGTCATTTATTGTTTTCAATCAACTTCGATAGAAATTGCAATTTAACTTTTCATGGGGAAAACACGAGAAATGCAGAATTGAACGCAGTTTTATTGAATAAAAAAATGCTAGCTATATTAAATGTTACATTAAATTCACAACGATCACAATTTTTAACGAAATAATTCGAATGCGTGAAATTTCTTTTGTAAAGATTAAAATGAAAAGGGGGTATCATCGATCTACCGAACTCAAGAGTAGAGGGAAATCACTTCATTCATCGAAATGTTTAAACAATATTGGCACACTGCCTTCATCTCAGTAATAAATTTTCTATGTGGATTTTAATGCAGCAACTGTTACTGACTAAGTTAAATAATTTTCAAATGTAAGTTTTTATTTAGAAACTTAAAAATGATATTTCAATTTAAAACCAAATTAATTATTCTTGTATTTTTCCACTATATATCAACATTGCTTCTGGAAAATTTTAATATAGTGCCACTTTCTCAAATACTGTGCACACCTGATAAAACAGCATCCATCTACGTCGAAACCGGTCGTGAATCGGCTTTGTGGTTCACAGCATTTTTAGCGTTTCAGAACGTGCTCCGCAAGTGTACAATTTCCTTGAAATATCGTTGGTATAAGGTGGAAAAATCTCTAATCGAATTTTCTCTCATCGTAAATCTGTAACCAATAATGCAATTCAATATCGAGAGGGATATTTATCGTCGAAATAATTGTTTTTGTTGCAACCACAAATAAATTTTGTTTCTTGTTTATAATATTTTTAAGGTTGCTGAAATAATGTACAATTTCGATGAATAAAGTAATTGTAATCTATAGTTGAGTATACTTTAAATTAGGAAGATTATAGATACATTAACCACCTCCATGCCGATTGCTGCTCAAGCTCCTCCATTCAAAGATTCATAAATTAAAAAGTATAATAATAATACTTTTACTTTATATTCATAAATTAAAAAGTTTAATTTAAAATACATTATTTTATATTATTACTGATAAAATCCATCGCCCTTACCGCGCTCAAATACCTCATGCGTACGTATTTAATTTTTGGCACGCTCGTGTTTATGCACGTAATTTATTGTACACCAATATTTATGTCATTAATATTGTTCACGTGTTAATTTTATGGAACACAGTGTTTTTTAAAAACTAGTATCAATTATTATGCATCATTTAATTATGCACAATGCGTTAACATCGAACACCAATTGAAAAAAATAATGATTGTGTTCAACATTAATGAGCACCGTATTATTTTACACAAATAATTTTTGAGATTAGAAATTTTTTTCTAATTTAGCCCCATTCAATCGTATATGCTCATGAACCAACCAAATTGCATTTTTAAATGCTTCGCAACATCGTACCATCGTTTTTATAAGAAAGGATTTAAAAAATGCTTTTCGAACAATTCAATCCACAAGTTTAGTGCATAAATTTGTGCATAATTTAAAAATTGTGCATATGTTTATGCACAAATGTATGCACAATTTTTAAATTATGCATAAATTTATGCACAAATTTTATTTGTGCACAAAACTTTTTACTACGGGATTTATTCAAAGTTTCATAAACAAGCCCTCAAATGCCAATGAATTTCCGAAATCCTCTCTCTAAATGAATTATGCAACATAACGCGATAAAATGAACTATTGTCCTCGCTCCAAATAAAGTACCTCAATCAAAGCTAAGTGACGCTCGGAGTTCAACTTTAAATTTTAAAGGCGAAAGTCTCGCCTTACCTTGTAGCCGAGCCGCGACGAGGAGCTTCAGCAGGCGGCGCGCGTCACTCGGCTCTCGGAGACGATATCTCCTCTCTCCGCTAATTAAAAGTAAAGCGCGAGCACCGCGATAGATTAAGTCCGCCCAGTAATTACCGGGCGGCCGAGAGAGCGGCGTCTAATTACGACCCGCCGCCGAGAAAGTACACGCGAAGACGTTATTATCGCGTCGGGCGAATCGACAGGAGAGAGAAAGGTGCCGCGGTATAACGGGCTCCGCCCTCGCTAATTCATTCACCCTCTTCGCGCAGTTTTCCTTGCCGACCCACCCCTTTTCTTGCGCTCGGCCCCGCGCCTCGACATAGAGCTCATGAATAAGGCAAGCGCTCGTAAAGATTAGCACGGGGCTTTCGTCGCTGCTTTTTTTTTCTTTCGATTTTCGCGACCCTCTCGAGATGCGGTGAAATGCGAGCTGGAAGAAAAATTTTGTTGAGCTTGCGGGTTCCGCCGTTTTTAAATTCAGGACCAGTGCGAAGCGTTTGCCGCGCGGTTCACTCGGGGCGACATCTGACGATATAAGTGATCCGTTTGCGCGCGTAATTAATGTGTGCACCGCGGAGTCACAGTTGCCTGCTGTACCGACTACCGAGCGGAGCAATAAACAGACGGCTTTGCAAGCTCGGCGTTTTGTGCGTTTATGTAAATCAACAGGTGGTGCTACAATTTTCAGAGAAGTATTTGTGCTCTAAGCTGCCAATAAAACTAAATTGAATTTTAAAAAATTGTCGCTCTGAAAACTTTTTTTTCGTTTTTTCTTTTTAAATAAACATTGGGAATTTTTTTTACTGAATTTTAACCTGTATCGAATAATGAATAGCGAAGGTTATTGTTTTGGAAAATTATGAATGTCTAGTTTGCATACGTTTCCCAGCTGGAAACTTCATAAATATTATTGAGTGTGAAAAGTGAAAATAACAAATCTTATTTCCATTTTTCGCACGTTATAATTTTATTTATGCCACGTGGCACATGTAGCAATTTGTATTCATAAAGTGTGAAATGTATTTCTGTACAACGATAGAACAATTATGTCAAGCATTAATTAAGATAGCACCTACTTCAATCTCTTAATCAATCTGAACTTTCACAGATGAAAGTATTTTCATCACTATAAATTTATGGAAATTACAGATCGAACAATTATTTTGCACCATTTCAGAGTCTACTATTAACTTTCTTAAGAAAAACTTAAATTATAGCGTTAATTATACTAGTAACTAGAATTTACAATAGTAACCCAGTATGTGATTATTTTTACCGTACAGTTAAATTAAAATTTTAAATTAAAGAATCATTTTATTTATTTTAATTTACAATTCTATTTTTAATAAAATGACATTGTCTTTGAAAGTAATCATTATTATTATTATCATTAAATTTAATTAAGTATTATGATCGCAATCATTTCTTATGACAAAAAAGAAAATCTTAAAATAAATATCATGACCAGATATGTTCAGAAAATTATATTTACCTTCTATTGGATTTTATAGATAAATTATATGGTTTTAAATACATAAAATTAAAAATATCAGTTAGTCATTAAAAATGGCATAATAGTTACACTAGCAATCAAATAAATCTATATCATTCCTATTTTAAACTTTAGAGGTCTAACTTTTGAAGCCTGCGATCTTTCTAACAACACATCGATAAAATCAATTTAATTTTTCATTTAATTTTCATTGTAATATTTTCTCATCTTAATAAAATTTGGCGATAACATGACTAATAAAACTCGGTAGCAAAAAACTTTATAACTTTTGAAAAAGAATGTAATAAAACAAAAACAAAATTTTTCTTAATAAGTTGTGGGAAGTTTTATAAACGATTCATATAATAAATTAATAAAGTCGAGTTGACTAAGCGACTGCTTTACATTCGAATGAACTCGCAACTTCTCGTGAGTCTGCCCGTGGGTCCTTGATTCAGTACTTTAGCATTGCTTGCCAGATACCCGTTCCACCTCCAATGTTCACCTACATTTACTAAGCATTTAATTTACTTTCATTTTCTTATTAGTACCGATTTCAGTTTATTCAGAAAAATCACAGACAAAAACATAAAAAAATTGTATTTAATCATGTTATATATGTAATTCTAATACATTTTTTAAATTATTCAACGACGTCATTTAACTCCTCATTTATCTTTAAATTTATATTCAAAACAATTTAAAAGATATGAAGAAACAAATTTGGGACACCCTACTATCGAATGTTCGGTCAACCGAAATTATCTTATAGAATTTATTAAATAACCTCCAAAGCCATTTAAATGGTTACACCATCTGTCACGATAAGGGGATTGAGATGTAAAAGCTTCACTACAAATTTTTATTTCACTAGTCTGTATGAAACGCTTGCAATATTAAATCAGAACTACAATTTTGCAGCATATTTATTATACTCACAAAATCCATTAGTAAAGTTGTTCATTCAATTACAGACAACATTTCATTAATACTTTTGCAAATGAAGCACTTTTAATTAATAAAGACCTAAATTTGACCTAATTAATAAAAATGCAAATATTACGTGTGAATACTACTTCCTTTTACAATCACATCTGTTTAATTAATAAAGAGCATTCTCATAATTAGATTATCAGCAAATTCGTGATAATTAACATCACATAAGTAGCTGTGAAGCAAATAAAATTCGCAGTATAGTATTTTACCTAACTTCGAAAAGAGTTAGTTTTACTTTCCAAATTTATCTCAGGTTTACTATCGTTTTCAATGGTTCGTTTTAATTAATTGCCGATAGTGTTATCAACAAGTTTTTACCAACTACAAAAATAAAAATATTGAATAATTTTAATTGTTTTAACAAATTTGAAAAAGTAAGACTTTAGCATTATCTTAACAATTATTTTTTTTCTGACCAGTTTTTTTAGTGCTTTCAGTTTTAAATGGGTTATCAATTTGGAATAGTAAATAAATATTTTTGCGAGAAAAGAACATTAGCATTCATAAAATTAATTATTATTTTTTTGTTTACTGAAAAGCATGAATTATAAAAGCCCCTAAATTTGGTTCTAAATTAAACCCTTTGTTTAGAAAAAAGTTTTTAACAATAACAAATGTTTAAACGAAAAT
>JAXIUT010016243.1:0-20653 GCA_035586675.1 Eurytoma californica
AAATTTTTGGTTGGTCGAGTCTGTCCCTGCGTTCTTAAACAGTATAGTAATTTTTACTCGATCATTTTTTTCCGTGTATAATATTGTAATCATCGATTTTTCTAAATGGAAACACAAGCAATTTTAAAATCATGATTTTTAAGACAAATATCATTACGGACTGCAAATAATTTGTAGTTGTGGAATAACTCTGAATTTTCTCATGATGTTACTGAAAAGGAAAATAATTTTTAATAATAAATTTATTAAAAATTGACTACTTAAGTGGACCCAATTCCACATCCATTTTTTAATATTATTAAGAAAAATATTTTATACTTTTTGTGACTCATTACATTAATCATAATTCATTTTCTATCAATCAGTGCCTTACTATTTCGTATTTTCTTCAACTAAAATTTCCTCCAAATTAAATATTTCTTAAATATCTTAAGTTTTAAAAATTATATAGTTTTCCGGTGTGCGTGATCTAATTCAGCAATGATGCGATGCAACGTTAAACGAGCAGCTAACATTAATTTCCCGCAAACGTACAAACTCCACTTCGGGCGAAAAACCTAAAGAAGAATATCCTTTCCCACTAGTCTGCGAAATCCCTCGGCATCTCGAAAAAAAGGAGCGCAGGTGTCGAGCGGTGTGCGCGACCTAGAAACGCCGACGCGCGCGTTCCGCGCTCGGGAGGAAAAAAAAGGCGGTACAGTATAGGGGCCGCTCGGGAAAGTGAGCGCACGCGCGCGCACTCGGCTTAAGGTCGTCGAAGGACGTCGACGCGGTGCGGATGCCATCGCGGGACCACTCCCTGGCAGCGTGCCTCTTTTACGGAGCGATTTTATCGGCGCTAATGACGCGGCCGCGGAAATCGATCGCCCCCTTGTTTACGAGCGCGCGCAGGAGATGAAAGAGCGCGCTGCGCGCGACGTTCGTTCTCGCGCGCGTGACGGGTCGCTGATCGCCCGTACGAGGCGAGCCGTGCTCCGGATTTAATTAAAATGTAAATGCTCTTTGATTAAATTTTGACGGGGAGTAAATAAGGGCTGCCGTTCTTTTATCTCGTCGACGTAAAAATCTGTAATTGGCGCGGGGGTTTTTATGCAGGTAATTACGGGAAGCTGTTTGTTGAATGGGCCGCGAGATTGAAGTGGATTTTGATTCGTCGATTTTTTTTCCACGCATAATTTTGTGCAGATAATCGTTTAAGTCATGTTAAATTATGCATACAAAAACTTATTCAGTCGTAGTATATAAATCGATTACTGACATATATGTACCGTGCACGTGTAGACTATTATACTTTATTTCTAAACAACACGTTTGAAACTAAATTTATTTTAAACTACGCAGTTTTCTCGTAAATCATTTCAAAATTACCTTGATACAAATAAACATAATATTTATTTTATTTTTTAACGATATTTCCTGCAATTGAAAAGAAAATTAAGAAACGGATAAATCCATCTTTTTTCCTGTCCGATCATCAATCCTTTTTCTCTAGCCCATCGTATCTTCTCCTCGAACCATTAACCTGTCGTCGTGTTCGTTTTAGATCTCGTGGTCAATCCTCGCGAGGCGCAAGCCCTTCCCTCGCCTATCTATCTAGCCTAGCTGGAAAACAGAACTTCGCCCATGCGTGCCTCGATTTTTCTCGGCGCTTCATCCTCGCCTTCCATTTTTTTTTCGCCTCCCGTGTATCTTTTTCCCCGACGGCGGTTTCTCGAGGATACACGTGACAGTCCGACTGCCTCCGAGCGACGGGAAATATTACAGCAGCCGCATCATCGCGGGAACAAGCAAAGGGGAAGAAAATATTTTTTCGCTTAGAAAGAAAAAGGACGGTGCGTTTGCTAAGCAAGCGATATCTTGAATTAATATTATTTTAGGTTCGATGGATAAATTTAGTTTATTCATAAGAGCGATGTCGGTGTTCAACTGAAAATAAGAAGTGAATTGGATGCTAGGAAAAACAACAACAAACGTTCCCGAGAATATAAGACTCGATGACAAACTCAATACACAAGCTGAAAACACGAGAGGGACTACGTGGAACGATCAATTTTAGAACCGTCGTGCCATTTTTAGATGACCACTAAATTAGCTGCTTCCTTCGCAAAAATAATCTAGGATCTATCTATTCCTCCACGCGTAACGTCAAATTTGCATGTGACTCAACCTGTTTCGGTATGTTTCTCCGTAGTTTGAAAAAGAAGCCCGGACCGCTCTCCGGACTTGGTTGAAAAGCGATCGTAAACAGAGAGAAACCTTCGTAAATTAGCATGCAATTATTGCAAAATTATGAAAACGAAATGCCTGAACGAAGTAGGCCGCGCGGCGTTCGGCCCCCTCTCCCGGCGAGGCTCGCGCTAAGCGATTTCTAGGTGCACGCCCGACAAAATGCATACCACGTGCGTGCGGCGACCCCGACGCGCCGTCCTTAATTGCAATTATGCGCCTTATCGCGTAACGCGCCCGACCTCTTTGTCGTCTTCGGGAATGCATTCGTTCGCACGACTCGACGCGGCTTTCGGGCGAAGACGCTCGCGCCACTTTGCCGTTTTAATGCAATTATCGATACAAATAGCGCGACGGACTTTGACCGGTATTCCGTGATTCATATTCAAGGTATTTCTATGCTCGTGGCATGCGGGTAATTATACGTGGATTTACAAGTGTACAGGAGGAAGTGTTTTGGATCGAGAAAAGGCCACTTTGAGTTCGCTGAATAGGTACGAATAGTTCATCTTTTGTTGTTTGAACTTTTATTTTCTTACAGTAAAAACTTTTTCGTGTTTGAATGTGAGATACTTTATTCAAAAAAATAGATACCATGAACGTGATGAATTCCTATACCCTATATAAACCTGAATGTAAGACTACGCATGAATATTTTATTATAATATTTTACAATGCGGCAGAAGTAGGTCCTTCGACTTATTAATGCAGACAGAAACTTCGATAGAAGCTTATATCTAGTTTACTTCCACTGTCTATTTTGATTGCAGTCAAGTGCGGATCTTCGTATTTTTCTTATAGACCCTCGGTGGTACATCTGCAATTCTCTATCGACGAAAATAACCAAATCAGAAGTATTTTGACTACGAAACGTGACGGATCGAGCGAAAATATTTACTCCCGCTAATAAATCTGTGTAAGCACCGACTGGTCGCAGGGCACAGACGCGCGACAGCACCCAATTTATATTTTTTGCGTACAAGCCGATAAGTACACGAGCCTGCGTAACGAGAGCGATACCACGCGCGACATCCATCGATTAATCAGCCTTCGCTTCCCCCGCTATTTCCGTCAGTTTCGATCTATCTATTTTTCAGGTCTTTTTTCGCAACTCACTTCCGCTCCGCAGGCGAGATCTATACATACCCCGACGACCGCGTGATGCATTATAGACGGCGAGACGTACATACATCTTGACGCTGCTTAACTCCCACCCCTCGGGGAAAAAATAGATTTCTATTGTCGGACGATGTATTAGGAAAATGTAATTCGATCGAGCGAAAATACACACCCAATTCCGTACTTTTAATTTCGTCTCGTCTCGTTTGAGTCGCTCGCGATTTATTTCGCGCAGATGGATATGGAAAGATGGAGGCGACGTTTGTGATTTTTTTTGGAGGAGGTGGATAAAAATACAAAGAACACGTTGCATAAACCGGATGATGCAACTTTTATTTCGGTGTAAGAACGAAGAAGGGAGAATGAAAAATAAAAAGTTCGCGATGAAGCTTGCGTCAGGTATCTTTTTTCGGAGGAGACCAATAAGAGATTCTTCCTTTTTGTTCGCAGCATCGATGGCAGATCCTGTAAGGACGAGATCTACAGGATGGGTCTAAACAATGGCTACTGCGAGGGAAATTTGAATTTCGCAACGGCCTCCGAGGACGACGAGGTTTACACGAAAAAGAAAGTGTCGAGGGTGAGTAAACGGAATTTCTCCTCTCTTGCGTCACGGCCGATATTTTTTTATCGTTCATTTCTTGCATTTCACAACGTGAGTTCCATTCGATGCTCCTCGTTAGCCCAAGTTTGTCGGATCTTTTGCCAATTAATTTTTCACTTTAATTATTCGCAAATTTATTTGGGATTTGAATTTAAAACAAAAGTTATTGTGATACAATTTGTTAATGCGTTATTGATCTTTCGGGGCTAAAAAGTAAATTGCGCGTTGGTATTTTTTTCGTATCTCCTGTTGCTTGGTTTCATTATCTGAAAAACACGATGTTTTGTTATGATGGAGGTTGTTATTGTGCTATTATTAGTTGACGAGTGGCATAACAGTAATTTTAAAAGAAAAATAGGCGTTTCTTTTCAATTACTCAAGAAAAAACACTTGCAACTTATGAATTTGCTCGCACGTGTTTGCTGGACTTATCACTTGCATCAACTTAAAATGTTAATAGTCTTACATTGTTGGCATTTTGTAGTCCGCAGTTTTATTGCAGTTCCATTTTTTATTACTTAAACTTTCATGCATGTTAAAACATTTTTCTTTTAACATAAATAAATAATCAATCGACCTGTTCATTTCCAATCAATAAATTTTCATCTCGAATCTGTATTTGTAAAGAAGTATTTCCGAATCCATTGCATAAAACGATTCTCAGTTACAAAATCAAGAAACGTAGCCAGAACCCTAAAAAAAAAACTCCTTTGTACCCTTGACGCGTCACCCCATAAATCAGCAATGTACGGAATATTTCAACTCTATACCGCTCGAGCGAAGAAGCCCGTGTGTTTTTCCCTGGATTTCTCAACGAGCGCACTTAAAACTCGAGTCACACCTTCGGTGCATCGCGCTCACCTGTCGAAATACTCGCCAACGGTTGGTCGTCGTGATTTTTCTCGAATAAAGCTGTCCCCCTTCGGAAAAGCGGAGCCGCTCGCGGGTGAGTAACGCCGGTGGAATGCCGGGCTGTTTTCGCTCGGGCACGTGCGCCTTTCCTGTTTTGACACGCGCGCGTGTGCGCTCGGACGGCATCGCGGGAATTCAGGCCAGCGCGACGACAACGACGACGACCGGGGAGAGCCGCTTTTCCGCGTTGCCGAATCGGCGGCCTCGGCGGCCGCCAGTATCTCCCGTCGTTGCCTTGGCGTCGGTGAGTCTTGCCCCCCTCTCTCCTTTCTCGAGATTCTGTTTTTTTTCTTTTTAAATTTTTTATTTTACGACGCATCGACGACAGGTGAACGGAGCGGAAGCTATAAGGAGGTGGGCTGACGCAGGGAACTGCGAGGAGAGTGACTCAACACTTTTATTATTAGGCGATTATAGCAGAGGCGATGATGTTGATATCTGGAAGGAGCGTTAGATGGATTAGTTTCCTCTGATTGCCTTTTATAAAATATTCAGAAGTCACTTGTACGGTGGATAATCAAATTATGAATAATTGATCTGATTAATGATTAAGTATGTGATTAATAGATTTTTTTGTTTTTTTTAAGTATATGAGTAGTTATTTGCCTTGTTTTATCCTAACCCTCAGTTCTTCAAATTCGTTATACGTTTAAATTCGAATTTATCAACTTTACATAAAAGTGGTAGTATAACGGACAATTCTGGTCTAAAAATTTTACTTAAATAAACTATCTGCACTTTTCTTAATACTTAAACAGAAACTTAAGTTCTTTTTCTTTTTAATTTCGGTTAAGTGCTTTTTCTTTTTAATTTTGGTTAAGTACTTTTTCTTTTTAACTTCGAAACTAATATAAATTATTTTTTAAATTTCTTCATCAAGATCAATGAATGTAAAAAACGAGTACGCGAGATTAATCCAATTCCTCGTATGCCACCTTTAATTCCGCTGCGTCCGAAATTAGCCGTCGGCGCGGCGGTGCGTCGCGAAACGTGCGGCATCGATCGGAGGGCGAGTCGCGTGTGGTGCACGTGTGCAAAGCCCGCGCCGGAAGAGGCGGCCACGCGACCGACATTCCCCGCGCCGAAAATAGCCGGCCACGCCGGGGATCGAAGATCGCCGCCGGGAGCGCATCTCGTGCGCGCAATTAGCGCCGCGATGCGTCAGTGCGCCGCGGCTATTTCCGAGCCTGTTTACCGATTCGCCGTTTTTGCCCGCGCGCGATCGGCAGTGAGGAGAATCGATCTTTTTTTAAGGTTCGACGGAACGGTCACATTTTGATCGTTCGATCCGACCTGATCGGTAGTTGATCGGCCGATCCGACGGTCCGTGAAATCGGCGTGTCGCTGCTTATTTAGAAACGAAAAAATTGCACTTGGTGCAGTGCGTGCACTGGATTTCAAATGCAAACAGAGTCCGTGTAAGCGCTCGTGATTTTTCTTTTATGTGCTGATGCTTGACTGACGATCGACTAGCGCACCTTCATCGCACGTGCGCGCTTTTCTGTTTTATAGGTGGTGACGAGCCGTCAAGGTTCCGGCCGCGCGCGTGTGTGCGCACGTGAAGAGCCGACGAAATATCTTCGACCGCGATGCATTTACCTCAAACATGTTTTTTTCGTTGGACACGTTGTTCTTCCTCTGTTATTGCTCCCAGATGTTGTTTGTTTGCGAGCGCAACTCAGGGCGCACGAGCTATGCTTGTCAAGTGTTTTTTTTTTTCAGGTGTGTACATTTTCAGATTGGCAGTGTAGATTATTCTTTAGTTTCATCTGACAATTAATTTTTTTCGAAACTCATTCGGTTGGCGAGTCGATAATTGATTTATTAGTGAATGTTAAAATGAATTTTTTTTGTTCGAAACTAGCAATGAAAATAAGTTTACAAGTGAAATATAATATTATTAAAATGCATGTTATTAATGAAAATATGAAGTACCAGTTTTGTAATATTTCTTTGTTGGTAAAATGAATAAACTTTTGCATAATCCACATTTCATAGTGAAGTCTATTTAACAAATCTTAATTTCATCACGAGTAATCGTCTTGTTTTCTTAATTTTCTCGAAATCAATAAAAACTATTGATAATTTTATTACCGAAATCATTTTAATTCTTCTGCTTCACTTCAAAGGGCATAAACTAAATGCAGCGATGATTTCGCGAAACGTTATAAGAAACCCGTGCGTTTACTATTGACGCAACTCGCCGCAAACTTTTATTTTATTTTTATACTTATTTTGCGAGATTAAAGATTCTGAAACCTTTCGTGATTGGCAATTTCGTTAGGTAATAAACAATTTACGGTTACTTCGATTTTCACCGCAGTACACTGGCGATACCCTTTCATCTATCTTAACGAACACCTTTCAAGCTCAAAGCTATTACGAAGGCTGCACCTTAAGAAGAAAAAAAAAACATTGAGAACGTCAAAATCTCATTGGTCAATAAGCGAGTCTCTAGCGAATAAACACCGTCGGTCGGGAAAGAAGAGAGGCGCGCGAGCGCGTGTATGCGCGGGCGCAAGTAGTTACAGGGGAGGCACGGTTAGACGTCGCGGCGGGGTCTTATGTAAAGATGGCACGTTCCGACGAGTGTGATCGCCGTGGCCCGCCGCGGGACTCGTGAGCGTCGCACAAGCTAATAAGGACGAGTCGAGAAATTCGACTTGCGAAACGGCCAGTCGATTAGTCGATCTATTCCCCTTCCCCCCTCCTCTTCGTCCTACGTGATAAACTTTGATCTGCGTTGAGCTTTCGATTTTGCTGTCGTTTGTATGTACAATGCCGAGGCAACCAAAATTTAAAGGCGACGATAATTTTTTTCGATCACGTCACGGGGATAATTTGTACCTGCGAATGTGTTTTGCATACACTTGACTCGATGTAGTGCGGGCCTTGAGCTAAATAGATTTTACTTTTGTGTTTTTTTTTTCAAGCGTATTTTAAAGAAGCGACTGACAAATGTTTCCTTAATGCCCACTCAATCATATGTGAGCATCGTTTCTGAGTAAGCGTTTTTGGTGACCCCAATTTTGAAAATTGCAGTGTTACGAATTCGAATTAAGTTGCGTCGAGTGGCGCGGAGGGTATATTCAATTATGAAAGCTTGTCAGACCGTATATCAGTCTTAAATGTATTTAATGAAACGTGACATTTCTTTTTATGTCTCAGTGCTTATTTTAAACTCTCGTCGGGGAAGAAAGAATAATAATCAGCGTCGAAGTTGAAAAAATCAATATTCAAATGCTTTCTTTGAAAAACCGAACAATTCTATATTTATAACATGTCTAATATCTCATTAAACGCACAGAGCGATCCAATAGCGTAATTAGAATAAAAAAAATCATTCGAAAAACTGTAAGTGATAAACGGATCACGCACTCGTTTCACGAACTCATCGTTAATTAATCTCCGATAAGAGCAGAGCAAAGAAACAATAAAAGCGTGGAAGCGTTCATGCGCAGACCCACGCGGCTCGCGCGATGGAGCGTTGACGGGAATTTCATTATTACCCGCGCGCTGCACGTGGACTCGCGCAGCTCGGCGGTCGTCACGTGAGCAGCACCTCCAGAGGCGCCTTTAGAAATCACTTTCGCGACGCTTTCCGCGCGGATGAGATCCCGCGGTTGCGCAACCTCCCGCCTCGTTTGCTTTCCTCCGCTCACGCGACGGCGAAACTTTCCTTGGCTTATCGCGCCGCGTGTTCCGTTTGGCTCCTCTTTTTCCACCCCTCTCTCTCTCTCTTTTTCTCACCGCCGACGATGATTCAGAATTTCGGCGCGGAGGCTCATTGTCATCGGCACGGCCGCGGAGCTCGATTAAAGGCGCTGCGCTATCGCCCGGCGATGATCGACCGATCGAAGTGAGTCATTGGTTTTTCGTTTGGGAAACGTCGAGTGTGTCGAAAAATTCGATGAGCTTTTTGTTGCGCATTATCGCAAGTTGGAGCTTTTTTTTAAATAATTTTGAGTGTAGTTTACTTTTCTACTTTAATGATCGATCAATCATGAATTTCGAATCTCTTGATGGGTAGAAATTGAATTATCTAAAGCATTGCAAGTTCGGAAATGATCGTTTAATTTTTCACTATATTTATAAAAATTGCTATATCTAGTCAACGAATGAATGGTTGTACGTAAGGATTTTACGATTTCAAAATGTGTGTACTTTTTTTTAGGTGATGCAAAGAACATTTTTGCTATCTAAATTTTAAAGGACTTTTTGCCAGTTTTTTTTTTTAATTTACTTTCTTTCAAAATTGAAGAATTTTACATTGATTTAGCATAAAAATTACAAGCGATCGTTTTCAGCTGTAATTATATATTGTGAGAGTGCTTTTTTTCAACGAGCGCGAAAGTGAGCCCGCGATTTTGAAAGCGCAATTTTTCTGCGAACTCCGTGCTGGCGTCATCTTCGCGGGTAAATTTTACGAGGTCGATAAGGCCGATACGCGCGGCGAATTCGACTTCTAAAAAAAAGTGCGCGTTGATTGTGTCTTTTTTTGGTCACGGCTGTCATTCAAGCGAAGGCTGCGACCTACTAATTTGATGTTCACAACTTTGATTGTTTCTGCCGGCATTGAGAGAAAAAAACGTGGCCTTTCCTTCGTTTCCTCTTCGCGTTATTCTTAGCCGTCCCATTCAGACTTTTAAAACGTTCGCATAAGTTTCAATTGTCGCCGAATTAAGCTCTTCTCGCGATTGGGCCGGAATAAATTCACAATGGATCGATTACAATAAAGTCTTTGATTATCTGATTAATCGTGTGTCTATTGAGTGAGTCACCTGATTAAGTGAAGTGTGGATCGTGATAATTGTCACGCTTAGAAAAATAATCGTATGGTATTTGCAGAGGGTAAACAAATATATTTAACTTAATAACTTTCAAAGAAGTCTGTATAACTTCGATACTCAGTTCTTTTTATTTCTTTTATATCGATTTTCTTAATTGTCTAAGAAATTAAAAGTATTACTCATTATTAACGCGCCACTTCTAAAGAGATATGAATTTTTATTAAATGTTTCCGATATACTACTTTTTTTCTATAACTGTAAAGTTTAAAATTTTAGAATAAATAAATAAATACAAAATTAATGTTTTTCATCTTTTATAAAACAGTGAAAGATCCATTAGCTATATCAGTTCATCATTTTTTATCTAAA
This sequence comes from Eurytoma californica, assembly GCA_035586675.1. Classification (NCBI taxonomy): domain Eukaryota; kingdom Metazoa; phylum Arthropoda; class Insecta; order Hymenoptera; family Eurytomidae; genus Eurytoma; species Eurytoma californica. The sequence goes on from JAXIUT010016243.1 coordinate 10,021, forward strand.
AAAAATACTTTTCAGAAGAATAGAGTAACAATTTAAATCGAAGTACTCTATGAAAATGATTTACTAAATTAAAGCAATTACCGAAAGTATACCGAAAACATAAAAAAAACAACAGGTAAAAAAGCGCGTGCATTAATTCTGCACGCTCTAACGGCTCTTCCTTTCGCGGATCGCAATCGAACGGCGATCGATCGCAATATCCAACGGCAAGCTGCCGTGAAAGTGCGGTGTGCATAGATTCCACGGGACTTCGGACGGCCGCGTGGCGTACGTGTCCCTCGACACGCGAAAATTTCACGCGCCGACTCATCCGGCGGGAATACCTGGCGCTTTCTCGGTCACGGCTCGCGCTCGATGGGCATGAGTCAGGGGGGCCCGGTTCCTTGTGCACGCCGCCACGTGCTCTCGAGGCTTTCGAGGAATTCACGTGCGTGCGGGACGTTTCGCAATCATTGCGTCCTTTTTTCGGGGCCTCGGGAGCGGCGGAGGGGACGACGCACGTTATACGTCGATCGTCGATTTTTGCGGAATCGAAAGTGGGTCAGCGCGAGACGCTTTTGTTTCCTTTTTTTATTTGGCTCTGAGTCATTTTTTTTATGTCGACTAATGGATTCCATAAATTTTAAATAATTTGAAATTCTTCGATCGATGAGTTGGAGCCCCGGCAGTCGTGAAATTTAAGTAGGATCGAGAAAAGCAAGGCGGCGAATCTGTGCAAAACGAGATTGTGCGTATACTGCGTGTTACAGTTTTATTTTGAAAATATTTAAATAGATGCATGTTTAAAAATTTCATCTTCGTGTAGCGTAAAGTTATATTATTGTGAAGTAAAAAGCATTTCAACGGATTCCTTATTTCTGTACTTGTTAAAATATTGCTTCGTTGTTCGAGAGTCTAGCATCGTCAATAAATCTTAAATCTGACGAAATGCAGCTACAATATTTCGTACTTAAAAAAATGTATCCACTCAATTTTCCACAGCTTGTTCTAAACGAAAAAAATTTTGCGAAAATTCTCTCGATTAATATCCAGTGATACCGCGCGGTTATGGGGATCGACAGTAAAATTAGCCTGCTCTACATCTCCGGAATTATGTCATCCTCGGCAAGGAATGAAATTTCAGCAGGGCGGGCCGAGCTTCGTTTATTGCTCGTCACGTGGTACAAATGCTGAATGCACATGACGCTATCATGACTCTCACGTGGATCGTCCCAGGCGTGTTAGCCCGCACGTGATCCTCGGAGTGCAGAGTGTCGCGCGGTAATGCGATATTCACGTTTTACTGCGCTTGCTTAGATAATGCACGGGAAAAACACCGGGGGAATGACGTATTCTTCCCTTCGTGCCCGGATTCATTTGCGATTATCTTCCATAATATGGAAGAATGAAAAATCAGAAAGATCAATCAATTTAAGTGAAAAATAACACTCGAGTCGAATAGTATAGTTTTCACACGAATCGAGGGAGGGGCTCATTTTCTTGGATAATTGTGATGGTTCTTTCATCAAGTGAAACCATAAGTCTCTTCATGGATAAGAAAATCTGAAAAATCACATCATTTGAGTAAAACGTATTTCTAATTCGGAAAAATTTGAGCCACTCTACTCCTAAAACGTGAAAGAGCAAAAAGCAATCCACCACTTCCAGATTATGAGCATGTGAAAAGACAGACCAAACAGTCACTTTGTTCGAAAGTCCCAATTTGTAATTTGCATTGCGCGGAAAAGTTTTGCAAGCTTGCCAACTTTAAATCGCTAATTTACGAGTTCGCCAAATTTTAATTTCAAAAGAGTAGGAAAGATACCGGACGTCGATTCGTAATTGAGTTCGTCGATGACTCTCCGCGCGAGGCCGGAACTGCCGTCTGTGAAAAACAATCCTGCCCTATTCGAGAATCACGCGGATACTGTGCACGTTGGCTAAAATACGATAGTAGCTCGGTCGCGCGAGCACGTGGTCCCTGGGGGAGGGAGGGAAGTGTGACACCGTCGACGCTTCCGAAAATAACCCGCCCGCGCCGGATTTGAATGGGCGCAAGTATTCCGAGCGGGGGATGCGTGTTGTTATTGCGACTGCGAGTGACGTCATCGCACGTTGAAACGGATGATCGTAACGCGATCGGAAAATCACGATGAGCGATTAAGAGTGATGATAATAGAGACCGAAGCCGAGTGCAGAAACGGTTATTATCAGTTTCTATTTTTGATCGATTTTTTTTTTGCTTCTCCTTCTTCTACTCCCGGGTGATTCACGTTTTTCAATTAATTTTTTTATCGCGCGAGGCGATAACCTAAACAATTATTATCTTTGCCAGTTAGCTAGGCTCATCCTTTTGAAAATAATAAATGATAACGACATGAAAAAAAAAAAAAAGAAAAAACAATTGGCCTTGGTGAGAAGAAATTTTATATTCTTCATAATAATTGCGATTGACTTCGTTTTATTAGTTTCAAATTTTATTCGATCTCTAACGTTGATGAACGTTTATGCATTTAAAAAAATAGTGCAATATAATAAATATCAATCATCTTATTAAATTATTTAACTATTTAATTATTTACTGCATAAGTACATTATTACCGAGCTCATCACTTTCATAAGGTCATATTTAATATTTCAAGAGCTCGTCGGAAGAGGTCTCGAAATTGATTACTCCTGTTTAATCCGATATTTAACCGTTAAATCCTATATTCAACGTACAAATCTGCAACGAACTTATGTAGAAAGCAATTCATCATAAAATTTATGGGCATCACAAAAAATATTTTATATAAATTGCTTTGTTTCGCTTGCTTTCTTAAATAAGCATTAGCAATCAGTAAAAGAAAATCTTCCCTCTGCGTTCAGTTTCTCCTACGCAAACCGACAAAAAACGCGTCTCGATCTCCCGAACCTACGTCAGTCCGTCTGCCTCCGGTCAGTCGTAAGCGAAAGAGTCACCTCGCGAGTATATAGTCGTGTGCGCGTTATCGTCGCGGACTCGCGATCGGCGCGTCCGGCCCCCGCTGCACCGCGCTATATTTATCCGCGGCTCGCGATAGCGCGGGGGACACGTGCGCGGCGACGCGGCCGCTCGGTCACATGTCTCGCGACTCCGTAACGTAACCGACGGGGGGATGGGAGGGACGGGGGGGAGGCACCCTCTCCCTCGCGGGGGTCTTCGATCCCGCGAACCGGCTCGACCCAGATAGAAGCCGAGAACCGACACCGGCCGGCTCCTCTTGCGCCGCGCGCTTCGCTCGGGTCTTTTGATGACGACGACATGCGCGGCGTAATCGTCGTAGCTTTCAGGTGCCGTTTACTCGTGATTGAAGAGCACCGGTAAAGACTACCCGCGGTAGTTTGCGTTTGTTGACTTTTTGCTGTGCTGGCTGTACCAGTCGACTACCGTTCGACGTTGATTTAATCGAGGATGTAATTTCTTAATCTGAATGAGGAGGTACTACGGAATAGGAGAAAATAGTAGCTGGTTAAGTCCGCTAAATACGAGAAAAAATACGAAGTGCACTTATTGCATCAAAATTTGTAAACTTTTTTTCAAGATTTGTTGAGCTTTTACTCGATGGGAGAAAACAACTGAATTAAGCTCTATAGTAAAAATTGTACTGTTTTAGATTTGAAAATTCATCATTGCAGCTATTCTGTTGGAAAATACGTTAAAATGATTTATGTAAGCTCTAAAAAGGTAGTACTGCGAATGAGTAACTGTATTTTATGGATTGATCAAAAAAATTTTATAACGGATAAGTAACCCTTTAAAATAGCACACCAGTCACCGGTGATTCACTTCAGTCTAGAAGTATTGAAACATTTTTTACAAACTTGAGATTACTCCACACATTTTGATGATATCGTGTAATCGATAATTTCGTCGAAACATGCTTCATATATCGCTATATAGGAAGTACGTGATAAATCTAACGTGATTTTCTACGAAAAACTTAAAAAAATATAGAAAAATAAATAAAACAAAATACTCGGAAAAAGAGCCATGAATTAGCAACTGATAACAGCTCTTATCAGTTATCACACTAATTGAATGGGTATTCCGGATTTAAGTTACAATGATACGTAAAATATCATGTGATGGTATCTTAAAGCAATGTTCTACGTTGATATATCAAAATAGAAAAATACAAGTCTTAACAGGTATATTTTCAATCAAATTTTTTTACTTCCATTAGATAACGGAATTAATCTGTTATTATACTATAGGTTTTTTGATATTCCAATAATAATAAACGTTTTAAATACTTTATTTATTACAAAATTCATGAGCATATTATACATATGCTTTTTTCATATTATAGACTTGTACATACAAATTTGACCTTTATCAATTTATAATTCAACTGCCCTCTAAATCAGATTAATTTATTGACTATCATTTATCACGCCACAACGTACTCAAGTAAAATTGTATTATTATTTTTATTTTGGATGTCTCGACTATTCCCAAGGTTGATCTCAAATTCCTGATAGCGTCGCTATCTCTTACGCATTATCTGTTTATCGTGGGTAATCGAGTGGTCGATTCGCATTTTTTCACGATCACCCAAGCACTACCGAAATGCGCAGCAAGCGACACTGTCGACTCGCGGGCTATTTTCCCCGTAAACACCTCGGCGAGAGAACAGTTCGCCGAGGTCGACGGGTGGCGTGAAGGTCTTGTTTTCGAATTTCGCCCGCTCGATTGGGTCTCGTGATCCGTCCGATCGTCTAATTGAGCCTGTGTGGGCGCGAGGGGGCACGTGACGCAAGCTCGTGATCTTGCGTTTACTCGGATAATTAAGCCACTTTATCCAGTAATGTCTAGAGATCCAGACGAGATATGCACCGCCCCGAGGGCGGACAAACTTTTTTTTTCTCAGCGTTACCGTTATTTAAATTTTGTATGATCGTCGCGTGCTTGCAGATTGTGATTGATTATTTTATTACTTAGTAGAAGAGTTCTCTGAATCATGGATTTTGTTAAGATTTCTTTTGCACATCGTCGGCTCTAAAGAAAAAGCGCATTTCATTTTTCTCCAAAGATGATTTCAGTTTTTTTTGCAATGAAAAGTACCGCAATTGAAATTTGTTGAATTGTGCTTCTCTTCGCGGTAAAACTACTTCAACTCCTTTTCTTTGCGGAATTGCAGAATTACGCAAAATGAGCTTTTTTCGAGGAAATTCATGAAATGAGCTTATTTATCAGAGGCATTCATGAAATAAGCTTCCTTTAGGGAAATTCATGAAATTTCGCGAGACGCTTGAAGTGGATTAGTTTTCGCCCAATTTGAGCTTGTAGAAAGTATGAGCTGTTACAATTAAAGTCGTTGTATATAGTGCTGATGGATGGATGAGTAGATACTTTTTGTTAGCGGCTCTGCATCCCTCTGTAATCTGGCAGTGCTATTGTAAACAGAAGATATTTATACAACCGATGCAATTGTTAATGACCCTGACAGTCAAGGCACCCGATACCAACGAGAGCGAGATTGTGTTCCTCTTTACAGTATTCATTTTGCCAACCGTGTATAAAATAATATGTACGTACGGGCGATCACGAAAACAACCTCTCCCTATCTCGAAAAAGCTGATGAATCACGCTCGTCTTAGGAAAATAAACAATAGAAAAATAATCGCTCGGCGCCGTATCCAGCGTCCGCGCTATAAAACGTCGTACTTTCGCAACGGGTCAAAACCGGTCGGAAAAACTTCGCCGGACGCCGATAACTCCCCTGATAAGGGCCGCCGCCAGTTTCATCCAGCTCCTTCCCTCTCCTCCGTGCGCCACGCTCGCGCGGCGAGGCGTACGTGTAAAAATACACGCGCCGGGCCGAAAATAGGCGGGAATCACGCGCGCCTCGTGTGTGTATCGCCACGGGGATCACGCGAGCGAGCGTCGCGTGTGCGAGCAGGCCTCGTCGCGTGAGTCTCGAAGCTTCGCATCGGGCGATATCGGGACGCTCCGCGTGGGTGCGGGCCGACCAGCCGGCCAGTGATATGGTACGAGGATCGCTCGTATCGCCCGGCCGCGCGTTGTTTTGATCGTGCGGCTGCGACTGAAATGTTATAACTGCCGAGATTCATGATTACCGCTGGATATTTTGGGATATTGTCAATTTGACGGCGTATTTTGCTTCTTAAGATTTACAATTCAAGGTGAACATCATTGAGGATTAAAACAAACATTAATGGTTAGTGAGGCTAGCCAATTTGTCTATTTCAGAAGTGTTTTGGTATTAAAAATAAATATCAAATTTTTATCGTGGGTTCTTATAAAGAAATAATATCAGTTATCTTTAATGTTTAATGAAAATCTAAGATTTTTTCACAAAATCAAAAAGATTGCAGTGAAACATGACTTTTCTTGATTAATAAACTCCTCTTAGATACTGATTTTTATTTATTTTGTACATTTGTCTCTTAAATTATTATATCATCGTTTTTTTAATGAAAATATATCATTAAACATATATTTTCAAAGTAAATAGGACACATTTTCTTAAATACAAGCTTTATCAGGAAACGAATGAAATTCTTATTACTCGCAAAATAAATCTTTTTTCCGAGTTCATTCGCGTAATACCGTTCACCAAACTCCTCTAAAACAAAGCGCGCACAAAAAAAGCAAAGTAGTCTAAAAGCCTCGAAAAAAAAAGAAAATTTCCCCGGCGTATCCGTGATAGCCAGCGGAGCGAGATATTCAGTCATTTCCTTCCGAGAGAGAGAACGTGTCGGCGCGCACGTAGCCCCGCCCTAGGCTATGTGTCGGCCCGGTCCCCCGCCATGGGGAGCCGTTGCCGGCGCGTAGCGTCGATAACCGCGGGAGATTCCCAACGAGGCCGCGACTTATCGCCCGGCAGCCGGATACCACCGGCGGCGCGTGATCTTCGCTCTCGCGAGCCGGCGGCGCCCAGTCAAAGTTTATCGCACCCGATAAACCGGCCGCCGGCGGTTCGCTCGCTCCTCGCGCGCGAAGGAAGGACGGAGACGCGGCGCCGCGTGGATTTTATTTTTCTTCTACGCCATCGGCGCTCGCGAGCTTCCGTCTCGCGGGAACGCAGCTTGCGACAGATCCGCGCGCGTGGGTGGAGCGCTGGAGGAATATATAGGTTACTCGGAGCGACGGCTTGTTTTGCAACGTCGGCGAAATTGCGCCAGCGCGGCGTGCACTTAGTCAGCGGAGCAATTTTTGCCAAGCGATGGAGTTTCTTTTTTTGGGGCGCCGGTGCACACTTTTGGCTTCGCGAGCGGCAAAATTGGCGCGGGACGATTCGAGAATATCCGTATTAAGCTTATAAATAGACGAAGAAAAATAATAACAAAAATGTTTGTGATATAAGCTAAATAGATTTCGTGAATAAATAATATTTAGTACGTGTTGTTTTACTATAAGAATTAGTTAAAAGTGATTGGAAATACTATGGAATACTTTTTATTACTCTTAAGTGGATATGTAATTCTATTCGTGAGGGTAGTCTTTTCTCATCTGGGTTAATTTATATACTGCGGATATCTAAAATACACAGTGTTTATTAAAATATTTTTATACATAACTAGCACATTAAGCTTTTTAGTGCATTATTTTTCGGCACACCTTGTGGTGTACAATCAATTTACGTATACTCTTCGCGAGTGAATCGTTTATTTACGACTTTATTTTCATTTTTTTTCACTTTATTTCACTACAATCAACTTTAGACGAATAGTATTTACGTTTATGAAAAAAGTCGAGCTTTTTTGACGCTTGTTTACAAATACAGTATAGACCAGTCCTGAAAAAAAGGTACGCGCTCCCACAGGAAAGACTAACTGCGGAAAAACATTCGATTACAGCCCAAAAAAGCTGAATCAATCAGTCGCAAAGCTTCGCGCGTCGTCGCACAAGCTCCGCAAATAGAAAACCTCGTCGCATAACTTTCGCGCAAACAAACCCCCCGGGCGTCGCGCGTCGCTTATTCCCGGGTGCGCTCGGTAAACAATCCGCCTCGATTGATTACGCGAGCGGGCCTCATATAACGCGGGGCGACGTTTTGCGCGTATCAATGGACACGCGGCGGCCCGCTCATTTTGCTCCGAAACGAGCGATGCAACCGAGCCAATTAAATCCGCAGCTTTCACTTAGAAAGCTCTTTTCACCGACAGGTGTTTCGAATTACGCAAGTTGCGCGAGCTCACGTTTAGTCTCGAGCGGCGAGAGCTTCTCCCTCGTCTCCTTCTTCTCTCTCTCTCTCTCTCTCTCTCTCTCTGCTGACTTTTTTTTTACCGAGTGTCGCGTTTGTGCTCACGTGTCGTTACATCTTGCACGTTTCCAAACATTCTTTTGCGCGACGAGCGGAAAGTTTGCTTGACGACGGGACAGCATTTATGCTACGGCCGATTTCAGTTCACCTGTTTGTGATTTTCCACTGTTTTGATGGACATTGTTTCTTGGCTGTGGTTTTTTGCCTTTACCGTAACGAAGGATTAGGCTTCGATCGTAAATAAAAATTTTTTTAATAGTTTTTTAGAAAAAAGTGGATAAAGTCTATTTAAACTTTATTGTGATTAAAAACCTTAATTTTATTGTGCATGCAGAGAAATTAAAACATACATCAACATTCATTCTTTTATCACAGGTGTTTAAATGATGGAAGAATAAATAGTTACACATCAGTTAAGATTAATTAAGTAGTGCGAATCAGATTAGGTAAACTACAACTTGGTCAACCCACCTTCTTTTATTATCCAATAAATTTTATTTATTATTCATTTCGAAATCATCTAATTTCACTAAAATACATTTGAAAATAAATCTACGCATTTCACCCGAATGGAAAAACATACGAAATTAAATGTGCTCCGCAAGCTGTCAGCCCATCTAGTAGAACCAAATTAATCGAGTTCCTCGCTCCCGCGGCATTCGGCCTTTTCGAGCTCGGTTCGTTATCCTCCGGCATTGGCGCGCCAGTGGGGAGGTCGCCGGCCTTATCGTTCGCGCGCGAGCATCCAGAAAAATTCCCGCTCGCCTCTCGGTTTTATCCGGATTCGCTGCGGGGAGATGAAAACACGCGACGTCCGCCGATATCCAGTTATTTAGCGGCGCGTATCTGCGTCCCCTCGCGGCAAAACACGAGGCTCTCCAGCCGGAGCTTCTCCTATAAGCAGCGTACACTTGAACCGCTATCAATCCAAGCGAGCTTTTTTTATAAAAACAGAAGAAAAAATTATTCACCGCTTACAATTGTCGCGGAGATAATTCGATTTAACACTTATTATCGTTACGCAATGCAAAGGTCACTTTTTTTTCGCGTCAGCGGCACGCAATATTGGTGTTAAAAAAATTGCTGAAAAATCAGCCGAGGCACGTGACGCGAGCGCATTTAAAATGGAAAACATTTAAACGCAGCTCGATTAAAACGTTTGCTCGTGCGGGTAAACACAACAACGGATTCCAGGAGGAGAATTTTATTTTCGCTCGGCTTCGTGCATGCAAAATCCAACTGGTCCGACCTTTAGCCGCTTTTATCGCGCTCCGTTGACAAGTTCTGATACCGCGCTATCCACGGCCTTTTTTTGTTCCATTCCGGGAGTCCCGAGACTCGGATTTGCCGACAAGAGCGTGACGTCGAATCTGCGTAGCCTTCGGTGGGGTGCGTTGCGAAAACAAAAAATTAAAACGCATCGCATTACCGATTCGCCGAAAAATCGGAAGTTTGGCAATCGATTTCTACACCCCACTCTACCGACGTTTCGCCCGCAATTATGCAAAGCTTTCCTCAACCGAAGTAAACTGCTGGTCCCCTATAAATCGCTGTATTCCTTTTCTCATGAGAGTTTCGGGTGAAACCGCCGAGTTGGTGAGTCCGATCTAAAAATATAAGACGCTCCAAACGGCCCGGGGCGATGAGAATACGCGCGGCGCTGCGAAATTCCGCGACGCGATAGCGCGGCACGTTTCCGCGACGGTGCGAAAAAAGATATCGTCGGCGGTGCTGTGTCTCGGGGAGTGTATGAAAGCGGACTCCGCGAGCCGGACTGCCACGGAAGGAAGAAAAACTCGTGATGTGTGGAAAGAACGTGCGCCCGTGCGTCACGTGCGAAGTAACGTTCCGCGCGGCGTACACGTGACGGGGGAAGCCGGGCTCTCCGATGTCGATTTAATTACTGTGAGGATCGCCGTCGCGCAGGCTCTCCCCCCCCTGATTGCTGATTTCTTTTTATTAATATTTTTTTTTATAGGTTTGTTAATTAGACGCGATAAAAATAGTAGACGTTTGATGGATGACGCGAATGCGTTAGTTTCACTTACGACTGAATTTTTTCACTTTAATTTAGGCTTACGTAAGTTGTTAGTAATAGTGATAAGATATCTATTTATTTAAAAGTAAACGTCATAATATTTTTCGGCTGGATACTCTAAAGTGCTTACTAATCATATATGTAAAATGTTGAAATAACTGATAACGTAGGAATAAATTCTGAATAGGAAGAGTTTGTTTTTTCATCGAGTACTATAAGGATTAGTTCAAAGGTTTCAAAAAATAAGCCAGCTTTGTGCAAAAGGACATAAATGCAATCATTATTCCCAGCCCAAGGGCATTTTATTTCTATCTATATGACTTGCAATTGAATATTGTTTTTTCCTACTAGGCTGTAATTAATG